>PVKA01006649.1:47588-82524 GCA_004027165.1 Ctenomys sociabilis | reverse complement strand
CGTGTCAGCCAAGATAGCGCCTATATCCGGCTTCCTGGTTCTTGTTGCTGTACCAACCTCTCCCTTATTTGGAATAAGCCCGCCATTGCTGTAAGATCTACCAATAGTAATCGGCCACGTGTATAATCATGATTGGTATATGGAACCTATATAGCTTCTTGTATCAGAAAATCCGCCATGCTTGCACGATAGGAGCCGCAGGTAGCGGACGCATGTAGAGGCTTGCATCACACTCGATAAAGGCTTGCTGAACCCGTTGCTGAGTGTCCGAGTGTCTTCTTCCGCGGGTCGGGGACGGCGACGGACAGTTTCCGTTTCCCCCACAGCATCAGCTTTTTTAAACCAGGGGTGATGACTCCATATGCATTGGTGGAGATGACAGTGGTGGGAGACAACAAAAGAGATCCAAAGCTTCTGGGCCTCAGCAGCTCAAGAATAGAGAAAACGGTTCAAACTCCATAGATGAACGTACTGCCTAAGTTCTCAAGAGGAACCAAATATATAGAAAATATGTGTTTAATTATTCAAGGGTGTTGATCAGGCAGGCTCAGAGGATCGGAAGCAGGAGAGTCCACAGTGCCATCTTCATGCTGGCAAGCCCAAGACAAAGGAAGCTATGAGAGAAGAGAGGCCAAAAGCGGTGCCTGCACTCAGCCCCAGAGGCTGGGAAGCCCTCTGCATTGTCACTGGCATGGGTATGCTCTGGAAGTCTGAAGATATTGAGTGTGGTAGCCATAGCAACAGTATATCACACCAAGCAACTAGGGGCTCAAATCACACACACCAACTTCTTTCCCTCTTACTCCACCCAGACTACAAGTCTGTTCATTTGTTCCACCCAGCATCCTCCAGAAGGGTCTTCCTCCCTCCTGCATGAGTTTGCTGGCACACAGGCTTATCTGTGTAGACACAGCCACCCCCAGAAGGGTGCTTCCCTAAATTGCTGGGTGTTTCCTAATCCCACCAAGTTGATGCATCAGGATTAATGTCATGTGGTAGAAGAGGTAAAAACCCAGGGTTCAGTGACTCAGTTGGCCATAGAGGCTGATGTAGGAGACTCTTCCAGATCCTTGTCTCAGTCCAAGAAACCAAAAGTTATGTTATTTGGAATCCCATCAAATTGATTCCAATCTACCACTTTCCATGCAACCCACAGCAAAAATGAAGACACTAAATTATATTTTTAATCATCAGGGAGTCGAGGGGCTTTAAGTCCTGCCATGACATGGCTTTCTGGAACCAAGAGAGTCACCCAGGGCCTCACCCAGTTTTTATTCAGTGGAGGAGTGGCTTGAGGAGGATTGACTGAGAATAGTGGGAAGTAGGTGACTACTGTGAGCTGAGCTAGGTGGGTGGCCTACATTTACCTCTGCCATATGCAGAGAGTAATCTGCATTATATAGTATTTAATGTATTGGGAAGTCTAGGGCTTCAGCTTTGATGTAGTCTTTCAAGCCCCAGGAAGTCATAGCCTCTATCTCGAGGCTCGATCCCAGCTGGCAGCGCGAAGCATTAGCTCTACTGTCCTGTCTCCACCTGGCTCATATTAAGGAGCAGCGGGCTTACCAGGGAAACACGCATGCCACCTTCAAAGACTATCACCAGGGGCTGGGGAGATAGCTCAGTGGAATAAGTGCTTGCCTGGCAAGCACCGAGGTCTGAGTTCAATCCCCAGTTCCACAAAAAACAAACAAACAAAGACTATCACCAGCACTTCAGCTAGACCAATACACATTGCTTAAGGCCAACTGAAGGATAAACAGCAGTCCTAGCCGGCTCTGTACATAACAATACAAGAAAATAGGATCAGACTCAGTCTTTCAAGGACAGCTGTTCAGGTGGTCCCCCACAGGCTGAGACTTATGCACAGGACTCTCTGTACACCATGGTGACTGCAATGAAGCAAAAGGGAGGAGAAGAAAGAACAGCTTGGCAAAACGACAAGGAGTTCAGTTTCAGGTTCATAAACTGTTGCCTATGGCCTGTGGCATGTCTGGATGGAGATGTCCAGATAGACTTGAATTCCAATCTTGGCTCCACTGACTACCAGCTAGAGCTGTTGGGCTGGGCACTTCATATCTGAGCCTTGGTTTCCTAATCATTAAGGAAAATATT
Source organism: Ctenomys sociabilis (assembly GCA_004027165.1). Classification (NCBI taxonomy): domain Eukaryota; kingdom Metazoa; phylum Chordata; class Mammalia; order Rodentia; family Ctenomyidae; genus Ctenomys; species Ctenomys sociabilis. The sequence goes on along the minus strand of PVKA01006649.1, from coordinate 80,409 downwards.
TAGCTTCTAAAGATATTTTACAAACAAAATATAAAGATGTCTGGAACGGGGCTGGGGAGATAGGTTGGCAGTCTAAGTGCCTGGCTGGCAAACACAAGGACTCAAGTTTGATCCCCTGCACCACATGCCATGCCACCATGCTGGCCACTGAACCTGGGCGTGGTGATGTGTGCCTGTAATCCCAGTGCTGGGGAGGCTGAAACAGGAGGATCACTACAAGTCCAAGCTGCACAGCAAGATCCTGTACCAAATTTAAAATAAAAAATCTAGAACAGCTCTTAGCATATGAAAAGTACTTAAAAGCTAGTTATCTTCATTATGTTCTGATGTACCTAACAACTGTAGAACAATTTCTTCCAGAACTGAAAACTTAGTTTTTTTCATCAAATATTTATTGGGCTCTGCGATGTGGGAGGTACTACTAACCATCTGCTCACACCATGGCTCTCCACATCTTATTCTGTTCCCTGACTTGCTAGCTGCTATTCCTCAGCTGGTCTCTGTCCCCTGTGGTGCCTGGTATCTCACCCTCTGTGTGGGCCAGGACAGAAGCAAGTCCCTGCAAGCATGTCAGCAGCTACCCACTCCTTTTTCCTGAAAGACAAGATAAAAAGACATGTGGAAAACACACATACGGCCAGGTGTGCAGGTCCAAGTTTGAACCCAGAACCTTTATTACAACACAGCTTATACATGTAACAGAGAAAAATAATTTCTACATCAAAAAGAGGAAATGCCTCCTAAAGCCTTTGTATCTGCTACAATTATAGAGCAAGTGCGTTGTTAATTTGTGGCTCTTATTCTAACGTTTGTCATTTTCATCCTTATTCTTACTGGTCTCTTTCTTTCTTCAGGGATTTATTTCTTTTTACCGCTATATTGCTATCAAAAGCCTTGGAAACAAAACCATTTTGAAGCTATTCTTGCTTATGCTTTTTACTTTTCTTTGACCTGCCTTTACCACTGGTTCTTCAATTCTTACCCAGGGCTTCCTGCTGGAAACCACCCCTGTGATAGCAGAGGTCACCATGATTTATAATAGAACTGCAGCTGGATTTTTTTTTTTTTTGCAGTGTCTGGATTCTCTGCCTACTTGTTCTAGAAAATTCTTCCATTTGCCCCTTTTCACTAATTGATCATCAACTAGAGTTTTACTTCTTTATTTTTGAAATGTCTTCCTTTTATTTGAGTATTTATTTACTTAGTTTATTTTCTTCTACTCCATGTATACTAGTAGGACTTTACTCAGAAACAGCTTAGGGATGGGAGATAGCTCAGTAGAATAAGTACTTGCCTGACAAGTGTAAGGTCCTGAGTTCAATCCCCGGTACTACAAAAATAAATAAATGAATAAGATATAGCTTAAATGTCACGGGCACAATTTTAAGACCCTTGATGACTCTCGAGGACCACAAGCAGACGCAGCACTCCTTCCCTGGCTCCGTTTGTCAGGCCCACCACAGAACATGCACTATAAAATTAAAAAACAAAGCTGGGAGTGGTGTGCACACCATATTTATATACTGTCATCATAGTATCCTTTTGGTAACTAGAAAAGCTTGCAATCTAGCTAGGAGAGATAGTGCACCACTGAACAGTTTAAAGATCACAAAATAATGGAGTGTAATATGAAAAGCAGACACCATCTCCTGAACATGCAAATCACTCAGAGGAAATAGAGCAAAAGAGGGAAATTTCCTAGAGAATGAAACCAGAAACAGGGGTAAAAGCTCAGGTAGGTGTGAACAAAAGAAAATCATTTGTGTTGCTTTTCAGTGACAACTACATGGAGGCTTCAGCATTCCAAGAGACTTAAAGACTGGTGAAATAATTTGCTCACGCTCCAATTTATTCTTAATTCAAACACTGTACAATATCATGGGATTTCGGGTTGGTTTCAAGTATCTTTTGACCTGGATTTCTTTCTGTCCTTTTTCTTTTCTTTCTTTTTTTTTTTTTTTTTTTTTTTTTTTTTTTTTTTTTTTTTTTTTTTTTTTTTTTTTTTTTTTTTTTTTTTTTTTTTTTTTTTTTTTTTTTTTTTTTTTTTTTTTTTTTTTTTTTTTTTTTTTTTTTTTTTTTTTTTTTTTTTTTTTTTTTTTTTGTTGTTGTTGTTGTTGTTGTTAATGTATTTAGTACAGGGTCTACAGGGCCTTACTACACACATCAGACTGCCCATGATTGTCCTGTTTTCAGCCTCCCAAGTTCTGGGATTATAGGCACATGCCCCCACACCCAGTCTCAATCACTGTCTCAGTGTGCCCTGAGGGCAGGGCCGGCACAGCATGTGGTGCCAGGGATCCAACTCCGGTCCCTGCACTCTGCCTAAGCAGGTGCTTTAGTCTGCTGAGCTATCCAGCCAGCCCTGGATTTTTTTCTATACATGTTTGTAATATCAGCCATCTAACCTTTGAAAAGTAGGGAATGAAGTGCAAATGAAGGTTTTGTCTGAAAGTAGATGATACTTCAACTACTTCAAGGGAATACATGCTCCTTCTAATCTCTCAATAACAAAACATTCAAAAATGGCAACAACTGTCTTCAGTGCCCTTCCCCAGGTGATGCTACCCTAGAAAGCAGGGGTCAGCCCATTCCTTAGTAGAAATATGAAAGCACAAGATGCTACAATTCTCAGATGGAGATTTCTTAGCAAACATTGCAAACAATACATGTTCCAAAATATGTAACTTATCTTTTGAGAAAACTGTTCTTTGTTTCACCAGATCTTACTGGTGAAACTTTCTTCCCATGAAAGATTGTATCATCAACTGTGTAGTGAGGAGATGGAAAATTTGTACCAAGAATGTGCAGAAATAGAAAACACAAGAAAATTCTGAAATAGCCTACAGGAAAATAAAGTAAGAAGGTTTCTTAAAGGTTGAGGCTTCAGCAAAGAGTATTTCAAGGGTTAAGCAAGGAACTTGATTCTGTGCTACATGGAAGAGATATATTGTAGAACATAATTCTGACATAGAGGAAGGAGTTTGATTAGAAAATAATTACTCTAGAGTTTAGGTTTAGCAATTTCAAGTGCAAAACAAAAGCTATAATAAAAATACATTACTAAAATTACAATTTTTAGAAGTGCATAATTCATTTATAAATTATTATAAACATATAAAAATTTACCATTAAGTAGAAAAAGCAAAAATATTTAGTACTACATACTATGGAATGTTTAATTTTAGGAGTCACTTGGTTTTAAAGAAGGGTGGCCTTACCATACTTGTGAGCAAAACTTGGAAATTTCAAAGTTTGAAAGAAATTTCCCAAAAGGCAGGCTTTGATGCCCAATAGACTGAGTTAATGCTAACTCTGTCATTTCCCATATCACATCAGCATCTTCTTCATCCACATTAATACCTGCTGTGGAAATGGGTAATGATGTATATAAAGCTCTTCAACTTCCTTTTAAGTATGGTGAATTGAACACACCTGGTCTATGTTTCTTCCCTAAAATTCTAAATTTGTAAAAGAAGAAAAGAAAATGTTCAACATCAATTCAATGACAAAGAAGTGGAAGCAGAGAACTTAGCAGAGAGAGGAAAGATGACTTCTAAACCTGAAAAGCAGGTGGACAAGGAGTCTCAACATGTACCTGAAACAAAGCTTCAATCTACAGTGCAGCTGTGCACAAATCCTGGGAAGTTTTAAGAACCTGTGCCAGGTACCTGTGACTGTTGTGTGTGGAGTGGCACTGAACACAGCTCCTCAGGCTTCTTTCATCCCTTTCTCCCTCTGTGGGAAAGATGATGCTTACTCTGCCTCTGAGGATGAACTAGTGAAGCTCTATATTGAGGGTCAGGAGAAGCAGCTCAGAGCCTTGGCCTCACACCCCATGGGAAGCTGGAGCACTGAGTGGAAGCCACATCCCCAACAACCTTGCCTCAGGCTCACCCTCTCTCGGTTCCTAGAGTATGGGCAGCTACATTTCATCCCTGAGGACAAAAGCCTGGAAGATCTCTGAATAACCTGGTCAGAGGGGAAAGGCATGTAAATGAGAGAGAATGGGTTAATAATTAAGAGATCCATCTAGGAGGTCCACTATGAAAATAGAAGGATGTCATAGTTCACATCAAGATGCCCCAAAGAGCCTCATGCTTTCATAGGCGGAATTCCTGAGGGTGACTGGATCTTGGGGGCATGATGCTCACCAGGGGACCAGCCTATGACTAAATGTAATGTTGGAAGCTGGTGCCCAGTTGGAGGAAGCAGGCCACATAGGACCTGGCCTGTGCCATGATTGTTCTCCTTACTGGAATCAAATACCAGAAATCGAAAGTTTCCTCCCTATCTAGAGAGGTTTCAGCCCATAGTCAGCTGGTTCCAAGGCCAGGCATCATGGCAGAGTGGCATGCAGAGGAGAAGTAGTCCGTGGCAGGACTGGCAGTAGGCAGCAGCCTTCCTTCTGCTTTCTGTTCTATTGGACCTAGGTACAAGCTTATCAACTGTTGCCACCCACACCAAGGACGGGGCTTCCCATTGTATCCACTCAGATCTATGCTAAACCAATCAATGCTAAACTCATCCATTTGTCACACACTCAGTCCATCCTCACACAATTCTAGACCCAACCACCATCAGAAGGACCCCCATAATGTGTGAAGCTTTGAGGGACACCTAGACACAAGCTGTAGCAGCTAGAAGGGCATATCTTCTTCCTGCGCACCTGCCCTCACCCTTTCTGCTTTCTGGTTTCTATGATGTAAGCCTCTCTCCTCTGCATGCCCTGGCCTTAGAGTCAGCTGACCATGAACTGGCATCTGAGCCAAAACAAATCTATCTTCCTTCCATTTGTTGATGTCAGACAGTGTGTCTCAGCAAAGAGAAAAATGACCAAGACAGAGGAACTGCAGAAAAGAAAAGAAAAATGAGGAGACTCAAATTATGCAAAAAAAAAAAAAAAAAAAAAAATCAAATGCTGAAAGTCACAAATTTCCAGACTAAACAGGTATTTGGAGTTTCTCATGAAGTAAATGAGAAATGCAAAGGTACCCCAACATGAATACTAAGTACAGCTGACTCTAAAGACAAAGAAGGTATTAGTAGCTTGCAGAGAAAAGAAAAACAAAATCACAATTGAGTGTCCACTTGTATATATGTACATTTTCACCCAAGTCCCTCCACTTAAAATAACCAGAAAGTCTAGATAAAACAGCTGCTCTAAGTCACTAGAAAGAAGTCAGCAGGACCTGGAGATCTAGGGTCACAAGGAAAAGGGAGCAGCGTTGGGGTGCGCTTGTATTCCTTGCTGTTCCCACACTCACCCAATTTAAGAATCTTTGCTTCATGAGGCACTGAAACGGAATGCAAAGGATGGCCCAGAGTTTATATCAGCTGGGAAACCCACAACCAAGTTGGGGATGTCCAGTCGCCCAAAATGTGAAAAGCCAAAATCGGGGGGAGGGGGGAATGGACTACTGAGAATAGTGAGCAAATATGATGGTTAATTTTTGATGGAGCTTTGATACCCAGATCACTGATGAAATAATATCTAGACGTCTGTGAAGGAGTTTCTTTGTGAGATTACTTGGTGGCTCTAACTCAGTCTCTCCTCTTTCTCTCCCCCCCCCATGAACATCAAAGCGTCCGGGTCTCTGGGCTTCCAGGCTCCTGGACTCACACTGGCAACACCCCACCTGCATTCTGAGGCCTTCAGTGAGGGAAGGAGGGTGATATACCATTAGCTTCCTTGGTTCTCAGGTCTTCAGACTGAGGTTGAATTGTGACATCATCTGCTTTCCTGGTTCTCCAACTCCCAACAAAGATCCTGTGGCTTCTTACCCTCCATGCTCACAGTATCAATTAATTCCCATAATAAATCTTTCTTTAGATGGATATACAGACATGGGCCGGGGGGAGGGGAATCTCCTGTTCATACTGCTTTCTGTGGAGATTTCCAACTACTACAACCTGACATCGCTTGGAACTTCTTGCCTACAACACATATACAAATTCTTAAGTTGTGTGGGCTTAGGAACCAGAAAACCAAGCACAAATCTGCAGTCAGAAGCTAACAATGAGGTAGCATCCTCAATTGGCTGTAACATCATGAACCAAAAATTCGAGTTCAAACTTTACCACACATAAGAGGTCTTGCAAACACTTCCAGATTGTTAGCCAAGATTCATAGAAGGAAATACCTAAAAGTAAGACCAGACTACCTTCCAGTAGACCCAGATAACCATCCCACCTATAAAGGTCTGTCAAAGAAAAGAAATTCCTCTCTGTCAGAAGATAAAAATCACCTAAAACCTCTATCATTTTTAATGTATAATGTCCAACATAAGTGAAAAACTTATCAAATGTTCTAGGAAGACAAATTGACTAAACACAGAAAGATAAAAACAGAAACACATCCACAGGTCAGCAGTCAAGGTACCAGCACTTCCAACACAAAATTTAAAACAGCTATAGTAATATACTTTAAAAAGAAGTGGCAAGATGAAGAATTTCATCATAACTGACAATCTATATTTTAAGGCACTTAATGGAAATTCTAGAACTAAAGAATAAAAATAACTGAGTTTAAGAAATCAATAGATGGGCATATTAACAGATTAGACAAGTATAAATAAAGGATTTAATGAATTGGAAAATGGATCAGGAAAAAATAATCAAAAGTGATACAGATAATTTAAAACAGGAAAAAAAAATCAGAAGAAGAGCAGGACTTAAGGGGGCACAGTAAAAAGACAGGCAAGTCAGGGGACTTCTCTGGTGAGAACTCTCCTAGGGCTCAAAGGGCCACCAGCAGCCATTGGGGCAGGAACCCAGGGTCTCCAGAGGGAGTTGTGAAACATTCACTGCCCACCCTGGAGTCCAAAGTCTGAGAACTTTCACTCTACTAGTGAACTGAGATGAGTCAGTCATATTTTAGTAGAAAAAGAAGGGGATGAAAGGGAAGGAATGTGACTTTTGTTGCTTGAGGTTGAACCCAGGATCTTACACTTGCTAAGCACAGGCATGAAAGGAGATTTTCACTGAGAAAATATATAGAAAAGAAAATGAAACATAATATAACATATTTATAGCTTATCATCCATGAAAATTAATTATGTGGTCATACCAATGTAAATATTGATTTAAACAAAATGATTATATGGGAGCTATAACTTAGTGGTGACGAGTGTACCTAGCAGGCAGGATGCCCTAGGGTCAATCCCCAGCACTGCCAAAAAGAAAAATAATAATTTGCTAGAAGTTAAGGAAGAGGCAGCTACATGTGTTAAAGAAACGACAATATAAGAGAACTACAACATAGGCTTCTATGGCCAGAAGCAGGAATAAACAATATTTAAGCCAAACAAATCAAGAAACAGAAGAGCCTGCCTGGCAGGTACAAGGTCTTGAGTTTGATCCCCAATACCACAAAAAATGGAAAAGAAAAAAAGAAATAGAAGATATTTCGATACATAGAAAAAAGTGTTAAATAGGTAAATACAATTTTAAATAAGACCTCTGGAGCAATTAGAAGAAAGAAACAAAACAGGGCCAGCTATTTTTTTTTTATCAGTCTTAAGGTACTCTTCAATTTGTAAAGCAAAATAAGACTTCAATAGGAAAAACATTACCTGGAAATAAAAAGTAAAACAAAGTTAGTTTGTGGCAGGTATTCCGTAAGTGCTTGTTCTGTGGGTTACGTGGCCTCCGGGAATGTGGTGAAAGACACAGATCCCAGGGATCTGCTGCAGAAGGAATCCCTGGCTGAAACTGTGCCCACCGACGACTGCTGAGGCCAGGACCAGGAGCCGGGCGGCTGCCTGCATAAGGCTGTGGGTAGCCGTCAAACTCACCTGTATGCCTACTGGAAACATCTCCCAGTGACATGGCAGAGGCTTGGGTGGTGGTGGTCGCTTCCTTTCTTCCAACTCTGTGAAGAGTCTAGCTACTACCCAGCCATTGAAACCAGCTGGCTTTCTTCAGCTGTTAGAGAAACTTCAAGCACTTGTTTGGTCCAGACTGAAGTAGCAGACAAAAAAATTATCTTTCTGAAAAAGCTGTAATTCTTTATATAAAAAACAAAACTAAAGGACCGGCCAAATACTTCAGTGGTTTACAGCGCCTGCAAGCAGGCGCAGGGGCTAGGGGTTGGATCCCAGGGCCTGCCCTGCTGGCCCCACCCCCAGGGTGTGCTGAGATGGCAATTGGGACTGGGTGTGGTGGAGTGCACCTGTAATCCCAGCTCTTGGGAGGCTGTAAACAGGTGGATCACCTGGAGTCCGATCCAGTAGGGAGACCCTGAACACCCCGTAGACTCTTCCCTAAAAAAATACAAAAAAAATAAAAAGTAAATAAAAGAGCCAGCCAGATAGCTGAGTGGACTAAAGCTCCTGCTTAAGCAGAGCACAGTGGCCGGGGTTCCATCCCCAGCATGCCGTGCAGGCCCCGCCCCCAGGGCATACCGAGAAAGCGATTGAGACTAGGCATGGTGGCACATGGCTGTAATCCCAGAGCTTGGGAGGCTGATAACAGGAGGATCACTCTGAGTCCAGTCTACGTAGTGAGACCCTGTAGATCCTGTAGATCCTGTCCTAAATACAAAAAAAAAAAAAAAAAAAAAAAAACTGGACTAAAAACCTTCATAATATATACATTTCTCCTCCAAATAGCAATCAGGTGACTATACATCTGAGAAATGCTACCTATATTGTTGCATTTTGTTGTTTCCAATAGTGCAGCAAAATAGGTAAGTGCTGTAGAAACAAAGCAAGCACACAGCAGGGTTACACTGTTGGTTAAGTGGATGGGTGGATGGGTAGGTGGATGGATGGATGACAGATAGAATGTATATTTAATCAAGGGACAAACTATAGCATATGGTAACTTAATCACAGACCTACCAAATCTGAGAGCACGATAGTGAGGTACTATCTCGTGTATTCCTTCCTGAACAATTGTGCATCTCATTGAGTTGAAATAGAGCCACCTGATACAGCCATGGATCTTGGAGTTGGAAAGGATATTAGGAGACCATCCAGGTGTCTTTCCATATTTGAACAGGCAAAATAGAAGAGCTTAAGAAATCAAGGTAAGGGAAACGGTAGAAAGACAGTAGTAGCCATTGGGTGGTTTTGTATTCCCACTAATTCCAAAATAAAAATAGTAAGAATAATAATGACAGTAAAGCCAAAAACCCACAGACTAACACCCAAAACAAAAGAGGTGAATGGCATATCTACTGAACCCCCTAGCTAAGCAAAAGGGGAGACAACCTCAATAGCCATGGGGCCTGCGTGGGACTAGCCTTGTGTAGAAAAAGAAGAGGGCATTTGGGAAAGCCAGACACCATGGGGCACTGTTGTAGACTACATAAGCCTTGTCCTTCCGGGGGAACATAAAGTTTCTGTTAAATGCACTTTTCAAGTTAATTGATGTCACAAAAGTTTGGTGGCATATTCCTCTGCCTAGTTTGAATATTAGGTCATGTAACATTTGTAAATTGGTAAGTCAATAATTCTCCTAGCTGGAAGTATTTTTTAAGTTGTTAAGACAAATAGCTTTGTATACATAGCCTTGTGTATATCACCCCATCAACATTCTACATTATCTGTCCTTTTAAACAATTATTTTTTAATCTCAGGATTCTAGAAAAAATGCTATTTTAATGTTGAATTTTCTGCAGCTATGAAATTGACCTTTCTATCTCCTGATGTTTCAGCTGAGCGCTGAGAAATCCAGATAACATGAGCAATAGTTTTCTCATATCTTTATGATATCAAACTTGCTGTTTCCCCTCTGAATGCCTGAGCAGGCCCTCTGGTATGCATTCAGATGGTGCCCCAAGGACGTCTCTATTTATAATGGGAAGTGCCTCATGAACAATTCTGGTTGCCTGCAGGAGGAGCGCTCGGAGGCAGAACCTAGTGGTCTGTCCCCGGTGAGTTGCGCAAGTGGCCCCCTACAATGTAAATAGGGCTGCCCTCAAGGCACCCTATAAATTTATTATAAAAATCTGAAATAAAAACACGAAACAACAGAAAAAGTTTGTCTTGCTAAAATTAAAAACTATTCCCCTCCCTCCATGTAACTTTTAACTGGTGCAAAGCAACACTTGTCTTAAGAACCCCATGAAGAGGCCTCTGGCCCTTTGCCCAGCACTTTCTTGCATATTATTCTGTAAGGAGTGAAAAGTTCTCGGAGTCACAGTGGTCCCAGTGCCCTCTGTGCTCTGCAATCGCACACAGCTTTGTGGCTGCACCATGAGCCATCAGGTCAAGGTTCTGGCCCCTACTTTGCTGACTGCAGAGACACCCAAACACAGAGCTGGGCAAGGACAGCCCGCCCCACACAGGCGTGTGTCAGCTGAGGATGAACGGCAAATACAAGAGCAGGGCTGCAGGACCCGAACACTGCTGATGTGGCAGCTGTCTTCATGTGTGCAAGTCCACACCACTGTGTCACCACGCAGGAATGGCCTAATGCCACAACCTCAGACATCGCATCCTCCCTCATCAAGTGACTCAAGACTACAGCTGCTGTTTCTCAGCCTTAAGCTTTCGAATTCCAGTTAGTTTGAGACACCTGGTCCTAGCCATGACAGCATCATGAAAAGACTTCTGCCCTAAACAATGAAATGAGAAAACCTGACAGAAAAGTTCGAAGCCATTGTGTTTGGATGTTCAGCAACACACAGCTGAGGAGGGAGATAAAGGAGCAGATAAAGGGGTGGTATGAGCCCCACCATCCTCCTGCAACAACCTAAATAGTTTTCAGTCCTCAGAAAGAGGAACCTAAACTGAGCCCTGAAGTGTCTATGAGAGAAAACAGGGTGGGTTCAGTGACATCAACACAGAAAGTTTGTGGGCAAAGAAGCCCAGAGGAGAGAGCGCCACTGAAATTCCCAGAGATCTGAGAGTGTTTCCCTCAGGTCTATTGCCAGTGTAGATATGGACAATCAAGAAAAGGAAGTAATTCTGGAAAAATGAAGCAGCAGTGGAGAAGCCTAGAATTCCAGCATTCTAGGAGGCTGAGGGAGGAGGATCCCAAATCCAAGCAGAGGCTGGGAAACTTAGTGACTTAGAGAGGCCCTGACTCAAGAAGGAGGGGAAGGGATTGACCTCAGGGCAAAGGCCCTGGGATCAATCATTAGTATCTCAAGAAAAAAAGAGGGAGGGAGCTACAGAGAGAGAGAGAGAGAGAAAGAGAGCAGTAGGCCAACCAACTCTCACAGCTTCTGCAGCCTGGAGAAAATCCATGTCCTTATAGGCAGAATGGGAACATCCTAATCCTAAGGTGAATGCCAAGCAGTAGGATGAGCCTCAGGTAGGTACTGCCTGAGCAGTGGGTCCAACTTCACTTTAAACTCCACTCTGGATCTACCTGGCAAGATGTAAGAGCAAGCCACAGAAAAATCTGATTCCTGAGGCCTTCACTGCTGGCCAGGACACAATATAGCACTACTGAAAAGGATATAAAACATTCTAGGCTCCAAACACAAAAATGAACTATCCAGAAAACCAGCTAATTACTAGGCACAGAAGGACGAGTACATGACAGGGATGACGGAAATGCTAATGAGGGATGTGATGAAGACAGAAATGCAAGATTTTTTTTTAGAATGGATCTTTTCTGAGATGAAAAATTTGGTACCTGAAATGAAAAGTATACTAGACATGGTGGCACATGCTGCAACCCCAGCATAGTAAAAGAGTGAAACAGAAAGATGACAAATTCATATCCCAGCCCGGGAAGCTCAGTGACTTAGCAAGAGTCTGTCTCCAAAGAAGCATTTCACCCTCCCTCATATGCTGGGCGTATGGCTCAGTGTGAAGGCCCTGTCAATCCCCAGTACTTCCTTCTCCACCAAAGGAAGAGTCAGGAGTTTGGAAGACATCCAACAGAAACTGTCCAACACTAAGTGTAGTGGGAAAAAAAGACTTTTTTTCCATAATTTTATTGAAAAACAAATAGCAATGAGACAGTTTCAAATCAAATAAATAGGACAGATTCAATAATTAATACATTGCATATTGTTTATTAGTTATTTGTTGTACAAGATGCAGACATGATATTCTATTTACAAATACTATTAGAGCAGATCCCTCTATTCATTAAGAGAATATAGCTGTATATCTATCTTAACTATTTTGAATATACAGATACAAAACGGTTATTCATTTCTATCCCCTTTTTTGTTTAGTTTTGTCACTTAAATATTGTAGGTATGTGAATTCAGCAAAATATTCCCAAATAGTCCAGTAGTCCATAATAGTATTGGGTTTTCTGTATGTCTAGCAATGTCAGAAGTTGCTGACTTGAGCCTTTTACAGCTCAGCATAATAATATGGCTTTATTTCTTATACTTTTCTGCTGGATGGTTAAGACCAAGATAAAGCAAGACCAATGTAACAAGAATTGTAGCTTTTGTATCTGATTAAGGTCAGTCAAATCCCCTCAGGATTTATCCTGAGACCGTGTACCACGGTTTGTAGATCTTTTGTCTGTGTCAGCCATGCAGATGAGTCACGACCATTGCTTGACCAATTTGCTCTCTGTGAAAGCCTGAAAGAATGTTTTCCCTCCATATGACTCTTAAATTATGTTTGGGATAAGTGTCAGGTTGTTTAGTAGATGTGTGACTGAACTCCTGAGGAAAGTTAAGCTATTACTTGAAGAAGTCATGGCTTAAAATCTCACACATTTAGTAAATTCTAGTTCTTTTTAAACCCATACTCTGAGAACATTCTACTCTACAATGGTCGGTGAAGCTCATCATTGATTCAGACAGACAAAAGGCAAAAACATTCAAAGCTGGTACAGAGAAATTCAACACGACATCTTAACTATTTTACTAAAAACAGAGAAAGAAAAAGCAAAGAAATAACAAGCCCAAGAAGTGAATTAAGACTAAAATGTCATGGGGATATTTTAACTGTAATTCTGAATTTCCTTGTTCTAATCAATCTAAATCAGACCTAATGATATTTAACAGTAGCTACTTCTAATTCCCATAATAGGCAAACAAAAGGGAGGTTAAAATAATTCTATTATTTCCCAATGATGAAGCAGACTGAATATTTCAATTATTCTACTTATTATAGTACACACAGAACAATACTCTATAATGTGCTTCGATATATATAGGCTCTTTAACCACACCATGGTGGGACTAATACAGTCACTTCAGTTGAGCTGTACTGGCTGATTCAGTGTTGGAATAAAGTACTTCACAGATTAGCTTAGTCTGCAGCACTTAAAGGTCAGGATTTATTGTAATGTAAATCACAAAGCAATTTTATCTTGACAGAGATTACATACTGTTACAATATTTCTCGCTGAATCTAGTGATGCGTTTGCTTTTTCTTTGCAACTGCTGTGCAGATTGGACTGTAGCCCAGAAAAGAGAGATGGCAGGCTGCTTGGGCTTTTTAGAAACAACTTAATTCTCTTCATTTTTCAAAATTCCACAAGAAAAAATAAAACTCTGAAAATACATCTAAAATCAGACATAAATACTTGTAAACCTGTAAGATCCTTGAGCTCTAGGGTATTTTCATATCTGAAAAATGACCATTTCTCAAGAATTGAGGTGTTTTATAACTGCCCCGTACTCACTTCTGATCATTTATACCAACGTTCTTGATATATTATCTAAATCATCTCTGCTTTAAGCAAGCAGAAACAATAAACACCCCTGTTTTTCACTGACAGAAATCACATGCAAAAAGACAAACACAAATAAAATGAGTGCTATAACATCTGGGTGTTCTGGTCTCTATAACCTGATCTGAAGACCAGCAGAGCAAAGCCTTACCTACTTCATCGACTTTTTAAGGGTTAAGGTAGAAAGAGCTGAGGACAAATGCCAGGAAGCACTTTCTGATTTTTCAGAGTACTAAACGAACTAGTCCAAGACTTTGAGGGGTCTTCGCTCCTGATATTCTCAAGACAAGACCAGTCCACCCTCTGTCATAAATCACACCTCTGAAACCATCAATATGGAGAAAGTCTACCAGCACATGTACAGGATTTTGCTGATTTTGTTCATTTTCATGCATAACTTACATTAATAAAATGCAAAAATCCTGGTCCAGTCCAGAAGTTACCTGAAAATGTATCTTAGGCTAATGTTTACCTGCGATTTCTATTCCCCATGCTGGAGCCATGATTGGGTATTTACCTCCAGCCTCAGTGAAGTACTTCGCTTCCATTGAAGCTGATGCAGTCTTTTTCTGTTTATTCCACTAAGTGGCATGATCTTTCATACTGGTGGCATCTTATCTAATAGAGCTTCCCACATATCAGTTGTCCCAGGTCAATTTCATGTATCTGTAACCCAATTATTGTTAAGATTTGCTTGACTCTTTTTAAATCAATTGAAACTTTTACCTAAATATATTTATTGTAAAATAAAACTTTTTCAGTTCCAAAATTATAAACATGATAAGATGGCTTTAAAAAGCATAGTGTTGCTGTCTAAGATTTCCCAATACCATATTTTGAGAAAGACAAGCTATATATTTATAAAAATATAAGACATGTTCTTATATTCAAGTGACATGTGACAATATGACATTCATAAAGTACAAGCATTTTAATAAAATATATTCATAAAATGCAAACATCCTTATCCACAATACCCTGTACTATTAGGCACAGGCTCTGCATCCAAAGATTTTCTACGGCCTGATTTGCCTGGGACAGTCCTAGTTCAGTCTGGTCTTGCCCTGGGGTGACTACTGGTCGCTCATTTAGCTTTCTCACTGGAACAATTCTCAAACAACTTAAAAAACAAAATAAAAGACAGAGGAGAGAGAACAGGGAGACAGACCTTGCTGAGACAGGAAGGGATCTAAGATGGGGTGCAAGGGAATGGGAAAGGGAGGGAAGGGGAAGTTAAATGGACCAAGATGCATTGCGTGTAGATACCAGCCCCGCCCCCCACATGAATGTAGTTATTCTGCGGTGAAAACACACACTAATAAAAATATTTGAAAGTATGATGTTAACCACCCGAGGAAAACGGGGCTTGCGATGTTTCTGATTGGCTTTATTCATATCCACGGCACAGCTCTCCCATGCTGGGAAAAAAGTATATTTGACCTGGAGACCCCATGGGAACTTACAACACATTATTTAATTTAATCTTTCTAACAACTCTGCGAGTTAAGTGTTATCTGCAAATTACAAATGAGGAAGACGGAGCAGTGCGGGAGGCTTCCAGATGCACGCAGGTCTCCATGCTGTGACTCAGCACGAGGAAGATCCCTTCCAGAGCTCTGCACCACATTCTGCGGTCTTTTCTAGGGAACTGGGGAAAGAACTGGGGTCTTAGAGGGAGAAAGTCAGGGACAGGGAGGGAAAAGACTTCCGAGAACAAGCCGAGGCCCTCTCATTGGATGTGGAAAGGCAAGGGCAAGGAAGGACGCACGTGCAACAACGCACTCTCCAGCCCCACTAACAGCGGTGGGCCAGGGTGATCACCCGCGCGCCTGTGCGTCCCTGGTGTTCCTCTCTGGGCCTGGAAATCGACCCAGATGCTAAGCCCTAATTACATTTATAACCCAGCCTCCCTTTTCTGATGCCGAAAAGAACGAGGAGGAGCAACAGGGGGCGCCCTGCGTGGCCGTGGAAGTGTGAAGCCGGGGACTCAGGCCAGACGTGCGCCCGCGCGCGCCGCCCTCCCTTCCTGCTGTGCCCGAGTCCGGTGCCAAGCCCGCCGAGCCGGCTCGCGTGGGGAGGCCGGGCGCTTTATATTACACCACTGGTTTACACCCTGAGAAACGTCTGGTGAGCTGCGAAATACACTTTGAAGCAACTTTCGAAAAGGCACATCTATATTTACCAATGTGTTCCACATGATTAAACTGTGAAATTTGTCTCTCGTTTGGCAATACCTTAGAGAGATGTTGCGAGGTTTAGGAGAAAAATGCCTGCGAAGCGCCTGAAATCCCAGGGAAGGAAGGCGCCCTCCATCCACCGCGCTGTCTCACCCTCGCGCTCTATTGATGCAACAGCAGGGAAAACCGCGTAAGTGATGATGTCACGACGCTGTCGCGCCACATCATCCTCCGAGAGGGAGCCGGAGAAAGTCTGTTTTCAAAGTGCCTCTCCCCCTCCTCTTCGGCTTGCTAAAGCATATGGTATCCAAAACTAGTTCACAGTGAACTTCAATTCTGCCACTGCTGTAAATGAAGTTTCTTCTCAGACAGATGTCAGTGCTAAAAATTTGGTGCTCATAAATACCAAATTTACATAAAATCTATATAGCTTTTTTTTTTCTTTTCAAAAGTCTTTCTTGGTTGATGTAGGCTGATTGGCTGGGAATCAGAGTTCACTTACTTGTTCCTGTAATCACAATACTTTCCCAGACACACTAATGGAGAAAACAGTGATTTGGGCAGAATCGTGAATGACGCCCCTGGAGCCCTACCTGGCCACAGGTGTCCCGTGTGAGATTACAAGCGAAAGAGTAGAAGTCTGAAGGCTGAGATACACCTTCCCTGCTCTCTTAGGTTTGCAGTCTTAAAGTATAGGCCATTATTTATGGAACTGCATCAAAAGACAAAGGCAGAAATGACTCTTTGTAGGTACTTCCCTCTCCAAAAATCTCTTTAAAACTACTTGGCCAGGCAAGCCTGAGTTTATCACGTGCCATCATGAGTAGTAAGAGTCTCAGTCCTGTCTTGGAAAAGGAAAGGCAGAGCCTGTTTCTTTGAGCTCGGGAACCTAGTTGAAGGCAATCTTTGCTGTGCTGAGAAGGACGCTGATCATGGTTGAGCAAACGTGTGCTTACGAGCTTAGTGTGGTCAACCTAAGAAGAGGGAGCTTAGGAGAAAGTTTCAAAGCAATTCCTAACAAGTAAACAGCTCCTCGATCTCCATTGGTTGGCATGGTCTAGTATCTGCTTAAGTGGAACTTAAGGAACTTTTGACAATGAACAATAAAATTACTGACAACTTGGTCTTCTTATGCAATAATTTTCTAAAGTAGCAAAAACAAGTTGATGAAGATGAGGAATAATGAAATCACATGATGAAGCCATTTAATCCACAAATTGTGTCTGTACAAACTGTAAGCTGTAGGAATATGCTGGCTGGGATGGCAGCAGACACAACCCTGGTATTCCTCAGCTCTGTTGGAAAAGCCTGGCACACTAGCAGCGGCTCCTTTTCTCAGAAAAGAATTTATTTTAAGCCACTGTTTCGGTTTCTATCTAAAATGTTCCCCCAAAATATTGTGCAAAGAGGCAGGGTTTGGGGGAAATGAGGAGAGGGTGGGGAGACATACAACTCTCCTTAAAGGCTCACTCATTGATGGTTGAAAGCTGAGTGGTGGGGCCCAGTGGGAGGAGGTGGATCCCCAGGGTGCATCACAGGAAGGTGGGTGTCACCTCTGGCTCTCTTCCTGATCTCTCTGCCATGATGATCCTTCCCTGAGCAAACTGACCATGGAGAGAAACCTGAAACTCTGGGCCAAAACAACACTGTCTTCCTTTAAGTTGCAGTACCAAGTATTGTGTGACAAAGAGGTGACCAGTCCAGCTGAAAAGCAAGCCACAGCTTCACTGAGAGGCCACTGTCCTCCACCCCTCCTCACTGCTGACTACCTGCCTATGGCCACTGTCCATTGTTCACTAGTGACCATTTCTCCTCCTACTTGATTTAGCATATTTCTATAAGTGCAGCATAAGTAAGTGAATGCTTAAAGGACAGCCCTCAAGGTGATTTAGAAACGTCCCTTTGTCATCCCCACAAAAATATCACAATCATAACACTGCTCTGCTTACTGCTTGTTAATGTCCCTTGGTCTATGGATGAAATCTGATCTTCTCAACAGGTCTCTGGCAGCACACTGCCCTTTTCATGCTGGCTTTCCCCCATTTCTGAGCACGTACATATTGTCTGTACCACAGTCATGGTAACTTCTCTGCAATCCTGAAGTATTCTTGCTTTCTCTTCCCTCTGCTGAGAGCCTTGCCCTGCGTGTGAGAGAAGTTCACCCACTTTCTTCCTTCTCTTCCCTCTGATAGCTCCTACTTACCTTAAAGATTTGGCAGGAACAAGTAACTTCCTCCCCAAGACTTCTTACAAATGTTTCTTCTGTATTCCCTTAAGGGCAAATTCAGCAACAAAACCAGGAAGGTTGATTTGCACCCAGTGGTAGTTGGGATGCGAGGTGAAATTAGCACATGGGACAGGAACAGGCAGCAAGTGTGTGTTGCATTGATTGGCCATGGCCTGGTGTGGGCCATGCTTTGCCTGCTAAGAATGTCTCCTTAGGGGAAAAAAACACTCCACTTTATCTTGTGACATTATTTTGTTTTTGCGTTCCCTCTCATTATATTTTTCTTTCATTTAATTAAGCATAATTACATGAAATCTGCATCTATTTTAACAAGTTGAACAATAGAGAGCATTTTTGAAAGATAATCCCTGTCTCTCATCTTCCTACAAATCATACCCCCTTGTGGTAACAAATGTTAACAGCTAACATCTCCTCATTTCTCTGGTCTAGGGTGCGTAACGCTGAGATACAGTTTCTGCAGGAACAAATATACAAATCTCACAATACCTACATGAAATAAAGAAGATGGCAAATATGTTAGTTTTTTTTTTAAATACTAATCCTAAAATAGAATATAGGAGGATCTGATGTACCTAAATTACAATGATTGGATTAAGTCATTTCTTAGAGTCTACTCTTACATTATTAGACAATAAATCTGTTTTGTGGAGACAGAGTATACTCTTAAAATAAAAGTATAGGATGGCAAATTCATAAATCGTAACATCATCATCATGTCATCAAATTGTATTCACTGTACATAATTGTGTGTCCTATATTTTTGTAGGACTGGTTAAAAAATAAGTAGGGATGTTTGCACCAGTGTCCCCCAAAGCTTGTGAGCAATGCATTGCCCTGAGTCATTAAAATGACTATGATATCACTAGGCAATAGCAATTATTTTTAGCTCCATTATAAACTAAGGGTTTCACTATCTTTTATGCTGTCTGTTATGGACTGAAGGACAAGTATGTATCACATGACTGTAAATTAATTCATGTAACTTTTGGTGAACTTTTGATTCTACTTTGCCTGAAGAGACAGATCCATGCCCCCCCCATTACTGTAAAGGATATTTAGAATCAAAGGTCATGTGACCATTGTATGTGCTCCAATGTCAAAAATGATCAAAAGGAAACATCCCATCCACTTCATCTTAATCCTCCTTCTGTCTATCGATTGTGGCCAGTACACAGAAGAGTTAAATCTGCACACTTCAATGCTGCTCTCAGAAATAATTTCCAGCACCAAGATGGAATGTCCCATGTTTGATAGTAAGTAACTCAGGATGGCATTCTTTTTCCTCAGCAAGGTACCCTGGTGAAAGGAGTGGGAAGTGTAACTCTGGTTTCCAGGATCCCTTCTGGAGTATACCATTATTTCATGTAAAAGAAATTCAATAGAGTCTTATTTTTTTTTCAACCCAGAAAGTGACAAAGCTTTATTGTGAAGGAAAGGTCAGGTACAGAGGCTGATGCCTATGAGCTCAGTGACTTGGAAGATGGGGCAGGACAAGTTCATGGTCAGCCTGGTCAATTTAACAAATGAATACATATGTACATATATACATACATACATACTCTGAGCTGGGGTGTGGCTCTATGTGAAGGTTTGGCTTCAACCCCCAGAATAGGGGTAGAAGAGGTCAGATAGACTCTGAATGAACTCTGTATGGAGACAGTAGCAAAAACTAGGAAAGCTAACTCACTGACCAAATCCTAACATGCTGCACCATTTCCTGCCAAAGTTGTGGTCTGAAATACTGGACTGACTATTGCTAGGTTATCCCCTAGCTTACGTTTTCATTATATATAAGAATAATTTGAATCAGGTTTGAAGCATATATATGGAAAAGTAGGGGCATAAAGGAAATGACAACCTTAGGAAGGCAAAGCCAGTGCAAGCCACGCTGAATAAGAGCATCTGAGCTCCAGAGAACATTGATCACTCTGCACCGCTCCACCCCGAACATCATGCCTGACTCGTAAAAAACAGTCATTAAATATTCATCTGCATTCACTGTCTGACTAAAAGATACAAATAAAAATCTTCAAAGCAGAATCAATCAACCAATCATAATACAATAAAGCTTCAATTAATCAGAACAATTAGGAGGTGGTTTGTTTTAATACAGCCCTTGGTTAACTAATCATGAGTGAGAAAATTATTTTTGTAGATCAAAGTTGCCCCTGGAAATCCTCCCAACTGTTTCACTAAGCAGTGCAAACTTTATTACATCAAAAAATCACTTGGAGAGCACGCCGTGCTGCAGTTTTGT
Organism: Ctenomys sociabilis; assembly: GCA_004027165.1. Lineage (NCBI taxonomy): Eukaryota > Metazoa > Chordata > Mammalia > Rodentia > Ctenomyidae > Ctenomys > Ctenomys sociabilis. The sequence continues at coordinate 60,125 of PVKA01006649.1, read as the reverse complement.
AGGCTCCATGTCAAGAGGTTCTATAGAAATTTAATGCATGTGGCTGGTGGATCCTGAGACAAGATTTGGAAGAGCATAAAAAACCAATGCTATCATGTCCTGACTGGGCTCTGTGGAGTACCTGATCTGTCAGCTTCTTTCTCAGAGAACAGATCCTCTGCCCCTTCCAGAGGGACCATGGCAGCCACATGTTGTCCAGTGACCTGATGTTGCACATCACAGTGAACTGGGCTGGACATGGGTGATGGATCAAAGCTTTTCCAGTGAGATTTTCCTCACAGGAAGCTGCATGGAGAACTAAGCAATTCTAGTCTGTGTCTTGTAGTAAAAACAGAGACCATGAGTGCAAATGCTAATAGATAGGACAGTAGGATTCTAAGAAAGTTCTCCTCAACTTTTCAATAAAGTAGGAAGAAGCATCATTAGCTGAAAAAGATGGCAAGTATTAGCAGCATGCCATGAGAGGAAGTTGAAATAATTACCCACTCAGACATCTCCTAAACTAAGGGTACATCTCATGATGCCTGCCAGGACTAGACTCCCACAGGAGGGTTGTGGTTATGAATTTCAAGTGAAAGCCATCTGTGAGGTTGTGTGTTTTTCAATAACCACTGTCACCTTTTCACTACACATTCATGGAGGTAGACACAGAACAAGCAAAAGTCAGAGAATTGAAAGATCTAAATGTTGAAAAATAACTACGAAAATAATTGAAATTATTTTTCAATTACTCCTGAAAAGTATTCTGAAAGTCTCCCAAGTGATAGAAGTGACTTTGTTATTTTAGGTTATGTTTACAAGATGATCCTTGGTGGACCTCTAGTTCATACTAATGACATGACTCAGAATTGGACCAGGTACTCCACAGGACCAACCATATGGGCCCACGTGCTATAGACCTAACCAGGGATGGAATGGGCCTGGGGCCTGAGTTCAGTGGTTACTGAATCAACCAACTAGGCCTGTGTAATGAAATCCCAGTAATAACTTGACATGGAAGCTTGGGCAAGCCTTCCTGGCAGGCAACCTTTGATGTGTATGTTGATATATCACTGTGTCAGGATAGTTACAAATCTGGATTCCGTGGAGGAAAGATACCAGACAGTTCACATTTGGAAGCCTCTCAGACCTCACCCAAGGGGGTGCTACTTTCAGCTCATTCTCATTGATATCCTTTTGGAGCTTTTAGGTAAATGGTGACAACCCTATAAAGAACATAGATAGCATGAATTTGGCAGGGCTTCCTGGAGCAACTCCAAAGCAGAGTCTGAGTCCAGTTTATTGAGCTGGGTCTTTTATGGATAGGGAACAGGGGTAAATTTTTTGTTATACAAAAAATTGATTTTGGCCAGGGAGATAGCTCAGTAGAATAAGCACTTGCCTGGAAAGTACAAGGGCCTGAGTTCAATCCCTAGTTCCACAAAAAAAAAAAAAAAAGGTAAAAAAAATTGATTTTGCCGGGCGTGGTGGCGCATGCCTGTAATCCCAGCACTTGGGAGGCTGAGGCAGGAGGATTGTTGTGAGTTCGAGCCCAGCCTGAGCTACAAAGTGAGCTTAGGGCCAGCCTGAACTGCATAGTGAGACCCTGCCTCAAAAAAAAAAAAAAAAAAAAAAAACCACACACACACACACAAAAAAAAAAATATTGATTTTTCCCCCATTGGTCCAGCAAGTCTAGACTATGATATGATCATAAACCATGTCACAAACATAACAGCTTAGTGTACCAAATTTAATTAACTGCATGAACAATACCAAAAGTAGAGCATAGCTTTTGGTTCTCACTGAGAAAACCAAGTCAAGCTTCCCGGTGGAAGCTCCGTCTTATCGCGGAACTTCCTGAGCGTCACTGTGATGGAGCTAGATGGAGGAGACTCGGGCACTTCACACACCCGCCCCTGCTGGCTGCGTAAAGCATAGCACATGTGCTCAGGTCTCCCTAGGCAAGATGTGTGATACAGTCCACCTGATGCCAGGAAGGGAAAGGAAGTCGGTCCTTCCAAGCCTGAGAAGAGACTGGAATACTTACAAACACACTGCAGCATCTTCCAATCCTGAGAACCTAGTAATTTCCATTTCGTGGTAAGAAGTAGCAGAACATTCCCGATCTTCCTTCCCATATACGACTAAAGCGTGACCCAAACATAATTACCACCTACAACACTTCTAAGGCAACTTATGTAAGAGACACAGTAGAGTCTACTAGGGGATTCTGCCCTCAAATGGGCAACCTTTCTGAAAGCAGAGATAGATGATTTGGATAAGGAAGAGAAACAGTTAACCTCTTATTGCAGAAATATCTTCTACCACCAAAGTTATCAGTCTGGCATCTTGTACTACGAATACAACAATATGCAATATATTAATTACTGTAACTGTCCTGCTAAACTGTTTTGAAACTCTCATTGCTATTTGTTTCTCAATAAAATTAATTAAAAATAAAAAAATAGAAAGAACATTAAAATCATTTTTAATGTAAAAATATGTGTTTAGGGATTTCAGACAAGGAAAATAAGCACTAAGATGATTAAAGAGCATCCATATTTTCCTACATAGATGTGCCTATTTACAGATAAACCAAGCTATACATGTGGGCTGGGACGTAGTTCACTGCATCTTACATGTGTGAGGCCCTGGTTTCAAGATGTAGCACTTTCAAAAATTTAAAAACAAAAAAAAAAATGCAGAAATGTGTAGGCATCTGATACCTGCAGCCTCTTGTGTTGCACATTTAAATTTATCATAGTTTTTCATCATTATAAGTAAGGGCAAAATGGAAAGTTGTCTAGATCAGTCCATAAATCTTTTAAGTATTTATAAGATTAAACTAATAAAAAATGTAATAACTACGTCAAAAATAGTATGGCATTTTTAGTTCTTAATGCATGATTCTCACTGGTAAAATTCCTTGAGGTCCAAAACTTTGTCTTATTTGCCTCTGGGTCAATACAGCCAGAAAAGTGACTGGGACACAGTAGACCCTCACCGAGAAAGTAGTAAACACATGAATGAATGTATGACCTGGGGGCTTTTTAAATAATAATGCTCTCAAATACGGTTATTCCCACAGAATAACCTAGAGATAGAAGGAGGAGAAAAACAAAAGGAGGGCAAGGGAAAAGTAAAAAAAAAAAAAGTTTTAAAAAATTAAGCCGTAGAATGTATGTATACCAACTTCCCACAATGAATGTGATAAGTACAAATTGCAAATATGGACTGATGACAAATAATTTTTTTAAAAAAAGAAAGTTAAATCTATCATTTGATGCCATCTTGGCCTAATGCAATAGCCAGCTGGCTTCTTGCCTCCTGATACGTACTAGAGGAATTGGTGTGTTTAAGAGGAGCAGCTTCCTGGGAAATCATAGGTGGACAGGCACCGATTTCCTTCTCCCTCCACTTCCTCTAAAGCTCTCCCAAAAGCATTCAGATTCAATATGCGAGAGAAAGCAACACACTCAATAGGGTAAAGATATTTCTATTCTCTTAAAGCCAACAGAGAATCAATGCTTACAGATGTGCGTAAGCAGTAACACCACTTTGTTGTGTGTGGGGGGGGGTGCTGCAGTGTGCGTGTGTGTGCACGCACGTGCAGACTGCCACCGCAGCATCGACCACGCTTTGGCCCGGATGAACAGTTGTTCATATTCCTCCAGTTTATCCACATCCAGAATGTGTATGTTGCTTCCCATTTCTGTACTGCACCACTATCCTGGGACAGTCTCTGATATACCCTTTGGTTTCTAGCTTACTGTGTCTAACACTGCAAACGAAGTACACATGGAGTAGTATGATATAGAGCTTCGATATCTCAGTTCCTAAATTAAGGCCTTTCACAGAGCTTTTAATAATACAGTCCCACGCTCCTGAAATTATAGGCAAAGTTAAAAATCATTCTGCTTTGCCTTTCAACAAATTTCTGTTCTCTCCTCTGTGTGCATGTGAAGCCTATTAATGCTAATGGAGGCAATGACGCGCATGTGCAGTAGGACAGATCCCTAAATCACACTTTAATCTTTAGCTGCACAACTCTGGCTCCTGTTCAAATGGTACATGTGCCTCAAATACACCCTGTATGTCTGTTCCTTCCTGTCTAGATATTAAAATTTATTCATGTATTTTTAGTAGCTATTACAACAGTTTGGGCCAAGAAATTTTCTTATTATTCTTATGCATGTGTTGAGTTTTAACTGGGTGCTAGATGCCACCATAAATATTCTTGATTTCTTATAATGTAATTAGAATGTAAATTTGATTCCTGACCAGGTTATATTTGTTTTAAAAAATGGAAATTTTCTGTTGTTTTCCACCTGGTTAAACATATGTAGTAACGCAAAAACATAATGCAAACAAAATAAATATAAGTAACCTGGTAACTTGTTTCTATAGTGAATCATGGTTGTCTTTACATAATAAAAAACAATTAATATATGCATTTTTAAAACTCCCATTAAATGAGTTATGCTAAGTTTGTTTATATTAAAAGTACTTTATGAATCATATTAACTTTTAGGGGGAAACTGTTTAGCTAGATGGCTTTATATTATTTTTACTTAACCCTGAAAAAGACTTTCCTGAAAACATTTTCGAGAGGCCACTAGGTACCTCCACCTACACAGCCTTTCCTTCTTTCCCCACCTTCTCACGGTGATCCCTCAAAAGATGAAAGATGAAGATGAAGGTGACCATGAAATATGCAAAGTCTAGAAAGACCAAAGCCCATATACTTTGAAGCAAGGAAAGGGTCAGGGCCACACTGGACACAGCTTTGTGCCAAGCTCAGGACCTCCCTAAAATGCAGCTTCCTAGGCTGCGTTGTATGAAAGGACGCTTCTAGATTTCTGGGTGCTTCTGTCACCTTCATATAGACTTATGATGCTTCTCCCCAGTTTTAAGCCCCAAATGGAGACCAGAACACTGACCTCTGACCCTTATCCTCTCTCCCATCCCTTCCCAGTGAAAGAATTGTCTGCCTTCCTTTCCTGTCAAAGTGGAATGGCCTCAACAGGTCATTAGCAGTGTGAAGGGGACCAAGGAGAGATGGGCGGAAGCAGGGCCAAAGGCCAGAGTGAAGTGACACAAAAGGAGTTAAAATTTTATTAGGTCCGTGTACCAACTCCCCAGGACTCACTACGTACTACAAATATGTGCTGATAGAAATTTAAAACGACATGAACAGTAAAAATCCAAAACAGTGTGTATTTCTTCAGCTCTATGATTCTGTATTGACACAGTCATGATTTTGTTCCGCTGTGCATCAGAGGCACAATCAGAGGAGTCTGTGAGCCTCCCCATTTTGAAAGACTCAAATAAAACTGGAGTGAAGTCCCACGCAGTGATCCCGCTGCTTTAGCTAGTTGGCTCATGGATGGCATTGCGCACTGAGGGGAAGGCACGCTGAAGGTTTCCGGGGCTTTCTGAAAGAAGAACAAGGGAAAGGAAGTCTTCTTCTCCCCAGCAGATCTGAATTTTGTTTGAGAGGACCCAAGGCCTGTGACTGTTGCAGCCACCTTGCAACTCTGAAGAGAGCGGGCAGCACACTAGGGATGGAAAGCTGGAAAATCAGGTCTTAAGCAGATAATACTTAATTTGTTTTGTCCATTCTTTCAATTGTTTGTACTTTTTCTCTTAATTTCTTATGCTTTCCAGTTTTACACAGGTCTATCTGGTAATAAGAATGACTAGTTGAAAATCAAGTCTTCAATAACATCATTGAGCAATTAAACTAGGAGCCTACCTAAAACCACCCCTCCCAAGATCTCTTTGTTTTCTAGTGGTAAAACACTTCTAGTTGGATTCCTGTTACTGTAGCCAAAAGCATGCTAATTTATTCAATCTTCTGTGGAATAAAAGTGTTCAAAGAGCCACAAGAAGGGAAAACAGAGGACAGATGCAGGAAATACAAAGAACACTGCCTTCACCTAGGAGGCTGAGGCAGAAGGATTGCAAATTCAAGCTGAGCCAGGGCAACATAGCAATGTAACAAGACCTTATATCAAAATTAAAAACTAAAAGTCTGAGGATGTAACTGTATCCCCTATGTTCAACTCCCAGTATCTGAAAGGAAAAAAAAACTTTAATTTCTTTTGAAGCAAATATATGACATGTCAAGTAATGTGGGAGTGAGATGGTGTTCCATCAAAGTTCCTTCCAAGCTGGCTTGGCTATGAAGTGTTTCTGATGCATGCAGTGTTCTCCTGAAAGGCAGCAAGTGCCAATTGCCCACCCAGATGCTTCTCAGACACACCTGTATCAATGCCACACACCGAAGGGCCATCGGTGCCTACAAAATGGCGTCTTCCACACTGCTTGGAAGAAAACCATCTGAAACTTGCCCTCACAGATGAAAGGGCACAAAGAATAACCCTGGGTTAGCTAACACATCACAGCCTCTGTGTGTGTGTGTGCCTGTGTGTGTGTGTGTGTGTGTGTGTGTGTGTGTGTGTACTCACGTAAACATATAACTGCATCAGTATCAAATCTCTATGTAAATGATGTCCTCAAATTTCTTTTGTGAAAAAGCAGCAGTGCCTCTTTCCTGCCACCATATTCTGCTTACAATCACTCTTAGCTCAGTTAAAAGTTTCAGTTAAATTCTATGGGGTTCATTTCCAAACCTTTTAACAATATGATGATGTGTCAGTTTGCCAGGTCTGCCATAATGACAGCCAGCAAGGATGCAACCAGAGAAACTTCTCTTCTCCCAGTTCTGAAGGTTAGAAAACCATATCTGAGGCAGAGTTGGCTTTTGTTTCTCCTGAGGCCTTGCTCCTCAGCTTACAGACAGCCACCTTCTCTGTGTTCTCATAAGATCTTTCTTCAAGTATGCTCGGCACCCCTGCTGGCACCCCCTGAATGTCCCCACAGCTTCTTCTCACGAGACATCTGTAAGATGGGTTCAGGATGTACCCTAACAGCCTTCTTCCAACTTGTGATGCCCACAGAGCCCTGGTGTCCACACTCAGTCGTTTCCCGAGGTACTAGAGTTATAGTTTCAATATATCAATTTGGAGAAACATGACAGACTATTATGTTTCAGATAGCAAACATTGAAAATATTCGTATGGCAATGACTATATAGCAGTGTGGCCATGTTCTACTCTCACATACAGTGTTCTCATAGTGACCCTATGAGATGTGAGGTAATGTTGTCCCCCTATTACAGATGTGTACTAAGGTGTCAAGAGGTCAACTAACTCTGGGTTGTAATCCTGGAGAGTCATTGAACAATGATTCAAATGCAGGCAATTTGGACTCCACATTTACATTCTGAGTATGAAAGGGTGCAGTACCCTTACACTGTAAATTCTCACTATGCACAACGAGTGTCCAAGTGTCTTTCCAACTCTAGATAATCACACACACACACACACACATACATACATTCTTCATCTTGCCAGTGTCATGGCATAAATTTGAATTATATCAACATTAATTGCTTGCCTTGTTTGACTACATATGTATTTATATAGTCAAGCAATATAGTTTCCACTTGTACCAGTCTTCATGTCACCAGAGTTGCAGTCTTGTTTTTACTTGTGCTTAGTTTTCTATGTAGTTATCATTAACCCCAAACTCTCTGAAAATTAGTAAATCTCGCAGTCTTTACTCCTGTCTGTCACAGCCTTAAGACATGTTCCAGTTTGGAAGGTTGACTCCCTAAGCCTGGAGCATGGCCACCATCTAGGTGTCTTCCTTAATCTGCATCCTGGAAATTTTGCGTTGCTTATAGATTCCTTCTCTTATGGGCTCCATCTCTTTAAGTGTTTTTCACACCCTCAGTTTAGGAGAACATTTTCTAAGAGCTTCTAGAAAAGACAGGGAGATAAACTTGTTTGACAACTTCAAATGATACATCTGTCTTTACCTCACAATTACAGTTTGCTGGGCTTTGGTCTTAGTTTAGAAGTAATTTTTCTTCATCATTTTTAATCTATGTATTGTGCTCAAGCTTCCAATATGTTAAGAAGTCAATTCTGATCCCCCCATATACCATTTGGAGCTGCTGAGGTTCAAACCCAGTCCCATGAGCATGGGCTCAACCTCTGAGCTGACACCTACCCTGATCCTTCATTCTTGATATGCCACTGTTCTATTGTCTCTAGAAGCTAGAGCAGATTCATCCTTTCTTCTCCCCTTGTATTCTAAAATTTTGCTTTGTGGTGTCCTATATTTATAATTGGGACAAGCAAACTCATATTCTTAAATTCTAAAGTGTTTGAATTATTTTGCTGATAATGGCTTTTATTCCCATTGACATTATTGTTTCTAAAACTGCTATTATTTCAATGCAGGATATTCAGACTGGCTTTCTAAATACAAAAGGCATCTGCTACCATATTGCTCTACTTTCTGAGATCTCCTCTGCCTCATCTTCCAACTCTTCTGTTGAGGTTTCTCATTTCTGCCATCTTGTACTCTTGATGTTCTTTGGGAATTTCTTTGTCACAGTGTCTCACCTTGGCATCATGGATGTAGTATCTTCTCTGAGATTATTAATCTTTTTCTCCCCACCTGTCTCTATTTACTTGCTTTGGATTGTAGTACTGGAAACTCTAGCACAGGCAGGGTTTCCTGAGACTGGAATTAGAAGAGGGTGCTTAACTGGAGGGTGAGGCATGCTTGGGATCAATTATGAAGCAGGTGAGGGAATCAGGACTGTGCCACTTAAAACACTGAAGAGTGACACGGTTGCCATCAACTGTACTGGCCTTGGGGAATGGATCAGTTGATCCACCATCAACTGGGATGGATCTCGAGAGTTGTTCCCAACTCAGGCAATCACCATGACTTTGTGCCCTCAGTTCTACCCTACTCATCTACCAGGCTTTGAATGTGGGCTTCTCCTGGGGAAGGGATAGGACCATAGGGAAGGCAGCACCTCTGAGCTACCCCCTGAAAGCCCTGGCAATCAGTATTGCCCATAGCTGGAGCATGAATGCCTGCGCCCTGGGAGGGCAGCTCTTAGCCGCATCACACAATGTTTCCTACAGTGTTTATGTTCCACCTTAAAAGAGGTAATGGTTAGCTTCACTGACTTGAGAGCTTCCCAGGAGATTGGGGGACTCACCTCTGGGTGTGGCTCAGTGAGTCATGGAGGTGTGACCTTGGGCACCTTATCTCATCCCTCACTCTTCCTCTCTGGGCTGCTTCCTGGCTCTGCATCCTGGCCACCACAAACTAAGTAGCTTTGCTCCACCATATTCTTCCATCATCATGATGTTCCTACCTCAGAGTCTACTAACAAGGGACTCAACCCTCTATAATCCTGAGCCAAACTAAACCTCTCCTTCTTTGAATCGTTGATATCAGGTATCATGCCCCAGCAATGTGAAAGCTGATCTGGCAGAGGAAACTCAAAGGCATCCCAACAGTGAAGCTGTGGCATGCTGGCTGCTTTTAGCTACATGTACAGTAAGAATTTGGGACAAAAAGCAGAGCAAAAAATAAAAAAATTGAAAAGCTTGAATTTTGGCTGAGAAGGAACTAAAGCTGGAGCCAAAGAAGATATGGGTGCTGAAGAAATTAGCACCATTAAAAAGAAGTCAAGTATTTCATACAGGGCCAAGGAAAAAATGACTTGAGGGTATCTCAGAAACCAGCAAGACCCCACCATGCAGGCTCTAGGGTGCAAAAATGCCAGCTGTTATTTGAGATGATAGTCCCTAGCTGCCTCGCTCCAGCTGGCCTCCAAGGAAACTGGTTTCCAAGAAATCATTTCTCCATGTTCAGCCATCCAGGCACTCAAAGACCACTGCAGTGATGGTCCAAGGGGGCCTACTTATTGTTCCCACTAACAGAAGACCTTGGTGTCACTGATAGGATGCTGCCTTTATCAGAACATAGAATGTAAGAGTTGAAGGTTCAGGGAAGCTGCCATTTAGATTTCAAAAGGAGGCCTGGGAGATCAGGCAGGAGGCCCTTGAGAGGGCAGTGTGTGAAGCTGCAGAAATGAAGACAAAGGTGCAGTGGAGACCCCAGGAAGTCCAAGATGCCAGGAACATGGATCACGTACCAAGAAAAGTTGCAGGATGTCAGTGGAGATAGCTCAAGAAAGATACCATGTGGGTTGCAAGTTTTTGGGAACTCACATTTTACCATGTATTCTGAGTGTAAATGTGGAGCTACAGGATTTCATATTTTCCCTGATGGTTTTGGTCTTGGTTTGGTCCATTTTGTTTCTATCCTGTTTCCCTTTTGGAATGAGAATGTTTAGATTGTGCCATTGTGCCACTGTGCCTAGGAACTATGTAACGTTATTTTTACAGAGATACACAGCTAAGAATTTGTCTTGAATCTCAAAAGAGACACGGGCTTAGACTTTTGAAAAATATTGAAACTTTTGAGATTTTCAGAAAGATTATTTCAGTTTTGGTTGCAGATGAGATTATTGTATTATGTTAAGCAGAATTATGAGCTTATGTCTATTTGGGGATTAACTATGATTTAAGGAAATGTGCCTGTCAGATTGACAATGGACGGGATGTGATAGCTAAGACTGATCATGTCAATTTGATTGACTTGGAGCTTGTAGGGAGCAGGCATATTCTGGGTGGGTCTGAGAGTCATGGCCATGGTCACTATATCTGGTGCCTTATCTCTTCCCAATGGGTGTAGTCCTCTGCTTTGCTTCCCAACCAGGAGCAGCTCTTCTTCCCCTACCCACGCACTATGATGTTTCTGCCTTGGATCCATTCCATGGACTAAATGTCCTGAATCTGTTAACTCCACTAAGCCTCTCCTCCCTTACATTATGGGTATCTGACACTGTCTCACAGCTTAGGGAAAAGCTTTTCTCAGTTACTTGTTGATCTTTGGCTTTTTTATACTTCAACTTTTCTCTCTGTTGCAGGGTGTTCTGGCTTGTTTTGTTTTTCAAGAAGCAATTTTATTGAGGTGACTGGGTATGAGGTTACCCTGCATTAGACTTGGCTTCAGCCCCCTCAGTAAAGTCTCATGGGTAGGAAGGACCAGGCTTCAGCGGGGCAGGGGAACTGAGGCTCCAGTCCAAATCAGAAGTTCAGGGAAACAAAGGTGATAGCTAAGGCAGGGGCTGACACACCAATGATGGGGAGGAGGTGGTGTACCTACAAACCAGATGCTTCTTAGTAGGTCAAAGGCTGTTGAGGGGGGCCCAAGTTGCCCCAGAAAGTCAAGGCAACAAGGATAAGGCAACAAGGGTAGCCAAGGACCTCTTGGTTGTGCCAGGCTCATCCTGTGTGCATTGGGAATCTGGACATATAGGGCATGGTAAAGCTGTCCTTTGTCCCATTGTCTCCTCTGTCTCCCTTCTCTTGGGGCCTGTTCAGGTCTGTTGATCCAAGAGGTGTCATTCTATCTCTCAGGAACCTTAGGTTTAGTTCCTGTCAAGGACACCTGGAAGCCTTGGAATACAAGGGCAAGATCAGACACACAGCCATGGAGGGCCTGTAAGGTTCCTACAATGGCATTCCTGGCTTCCTGCACCAGGTTTCTCCTGGGGAAGGCCTGTGGCAAAATAAGCACTGTAGCTCCTCCAGAAGTTTCCCCAAGCCAGAGTTCTGGAGAATTAGGTGGGCCTGGGCCTGAGCCCCCAGGCACCTGGTTCTCCTTGCTCCTTGACTATAAGGCTGGCTTTTGAATCCTAGGTGGCCTGGAGGAAGGCCTAGTGGGGAGCAGGGAAGTGTTTAGCTCCAGGGACCCACTGTCCAACAGTCGGACCATATCCAGAGATTATACCACATGGTTGAAAAGACCCCAGTGTTCCTGGCACAGTTGGCCCTGGGTTATGACTGCAAACTTGGAGGCAACAGGAACTACAGAATACTGGAGGATAAGGGGGAATCCTGACAAGACACAGGATTCTGACAGGCTACTGGCCAGCGCCTGCCCACCATTCCATTCCCTCTTGGTCTTCTAATGACACACACAGCCAAGTTTCTTAGGCTGCTGGAAAGGCTGACAGAGAGAAATGGACAAGGAGGCAACAAGGACAAGCAGAGTAGCCAAGGACCTCTTGGTTGTGCCAGGCTCATCCTGTGCACATTGGGGGTTCCCCAGGGCTCTACAAATAGTTTCTTCCTCCAAAGAACAATGCTAGATCTTTCCTGCCCACTCTAGGCTTTTCAGGTAGATGGCCTCTGGCTTGTTTTAATAGGGTTTTTCTGTTGTCTTTTCTCTTGACTGACTGGATTTCATATCTCTTATTTACACTAGATGACCAACAAGTGGTAGCCACATGGGGAAAGAGTTAGAAGAAGGGGGGTGGTCCCAGATGTCCTGGATATTCAGTATCCCAGTGTTTGATCACTTTGTTTTAAGCAAATTTCTGCTCCTCCCTCAAACACACTTCCTGGTATAATTTAATCCAGGGAGGGTTTACTTTTTGCTTTGTTGTTTTGTTTTATCCACTTTAGTACCAAGTGTAGATGTACACATTCCAGCAAATGTATTTGCAGCTATTATGTGGTCGATGGTTTGTGATACATATGTACTTTTTCTCTTTTTTTTTTTTTTTTTTTTTTTTTTTTTTTTTTTTTTTTTTTTTTTTTTTTTTTT
>PVKA01006649.1:16163-47488 GCA_004027165.1 Ctenomys sociabilis | reverse complement strand
CTCCCAAGTGCTGGGATTACAGGCATGTGCCACCACACCCAGCTGTTTTATCCATTTTAGAAACCAAACTTCTAATCTTCTGTCATGTTAGGGAGTGGAAATTGTCTTGCTATAAGACAAGGGATTGATGTAACTGCTTCACAGCCTTTCAACCAATCCTCCTAGTTTTAGACCCTCCTAGAAACTAATATCCAGAAGTCTGCAGAAATGACCACTGTGAGACTCCTGGACATCCTGGGTGTGAAAACACCTTGGCTTTTCCCATTGTCAGCAAAGAGCTGGGCTTTCCAGGGCTGCTGAGTCAGTAGCATTCACTGCTTTCTAGCATCCTTCCAAAATTTTGCAAGTTCTTGCTCTTCTATTCTTTTTGTCCTTGTGGGCGTACACACCTTTAGAAATATCTCTTTACTGCCATTTTAAGAATTCCTTCATGGATATAAAGAGGGCTATTAGTCAGGCATGGGGGTGCAAGCCTGCAAACCCTGCAGACTTGGAGGCTGGTGCAGGTAGATCGTAAGTTCAAACACACACAGCCTGGGCAATTTAGAAATTTAGTAAGATTCTGTCTCAAAATAAAAAAGTGAAGAAAGAGTGTAGTTTGAAGTAAGAAACTTGAAGTCAACCCCTAGTACCTCAAAATAAAATAAGATAAATGTGAATATATATTCTCATGCCTCCTTTCTCTACACAAAAGATAGCTTACTATAAGCCTGTTCTGCTACTTTCATTTAATATAGTTTGAAGCTCTTTAAGTAGTATAGAGTTCTGGCACAGTACTTTTAACAGTATTCCATTTGATCAACTTCCTATGAAGACTATTTGATTTGCTTCTAATATTTGCTATAACAAACCTACAATGAAAAGTCTTGGCCATAAATAATTTTGCACATGTCAAAGTATATACATAGGCTAAATTCTAAGGTACATGTTGATCAAATGGTGTGTTCACAAATATGACAAATCATCCTATGGGGAAGTTGTACCAATCGTTAGGTACAGTAGCAGGAAAATGTCCAATTTATTTTCTTACTTCCCAGCACTGAACAGTGTGTATCATACTAATAATTGAAGAGGCAAAAATGGTATCAAACATACTTTGATTTTGTTTCTCCTATTGTGAGTGAAGCTTTTTATGTCTGATACATTTTTATGTCATTACACTTGTGTTGCATTCTATGCTTTGTGACATAATCCTTTCTCTTGGAAGAAAAAATGGTGTGTTTGTGTATGTGCCTATAAGCAGACATTCAAAAGTTATTATGCAGCCAAATATAAAATTATGGCATTTTAAAAAATATTTCTTGCTACATCTAAAATACCATGTGCTGATATTTATTAAGAACAATGGAAATTATCCAACAAGGCTCTCTGGAAGAGAGCATTTCTCACACAGAAGAGCATATCTGGGACAAATGCCCACTTGCACTGAAATTATGAGTTCACTAGTCTAGTCTAAGTCGAATAAATGCAGAACAATAGTCTATGTCTAGGGTATGTTAAAATCAACTGTGTATTTTGGAAAGAATACAGGGCTTAGAATCACAAGGCAGAGAACACTACATCTGCCAAGTAACTATTCTCAGCCTCCATTTCCTTAACTGAAAAATGGGGACATTTGTTCCAGAATATTTACCAACTGTTCACCACTGAGACCATTAATATAAACCTCTTTTAATCAGGAAGAAGGTAGATATGAGCATCAGATAAAAATATCTAGTTTAGAAAATTATACAGATCTTGTGAAGAGCATATTTAAAGAAATTAAGGAATATTAAGATATGAGTTTAAATGAATAGTCTAGTACTTGACTTTAGAAAGCATGTATAATCTGAAAGCTTAAAAATAAGTATACTCACAACCAGAAGTGAGGCACAAAGATGGATTTACATATTTTGTGATAACGGAATTTACTTATTTGGTAATTTTAAATATGATCATAAAAAAAAACTGGTTAAAAAAAAAACTGCAAGCCTTTAAATCCCAGACAAAAACCTAGGAATAGGAAATAGAACATACTGAATTAGTAAAATTTAGAACAATGTTCTAAGTAAAAAGTTTTTTTCTTGCTTTCTGTAGGCAATCCTGTCGTTATGTGAAATAATTATTTTCACATACTTAGAATTTATATTTTCATCTCAGTCATTCTACTTAAAAAGCTTATCAAGAAAGCATTCTCTTATTTCTCTATTTTTACATTTTAATGATATATAACATAAAATAAAATTATGCAAAATACCACTATGTGGAATACAAGAGCACTTCTTCAAGCAAGTATATGCATTTTAAAAAATAAAAACTATAATAGCGTGTGTCTGGTGAATATATGCACCTACTCAAATTCTACTTTTTAGTTGCAGCAATAGGTCCCCCTGGTGGAGACTGACAGTATATTTGTCCTATTTTTCCTGCCACTGTAAATCACTACTCCAGTCTGAGCAGTTCTGTCTTGCAGAAACACAGAGGGAAGCTCTGCAAGAGAAACTGGCTGATTAAGGGTGGTCCTTAGAAGGCCTGTAGATTGTCATAACCTCTGAGTATAACTCAACTGCAGGCATCAAAACCTTTTCTGCTAAAAAGAATAGCCCTCAAATAAAGTTTTAGTTGATGGACATTAACAAAATTGAACATGCAATATAATGTTTTAAAATCATGTTCATAGCTTACAAGCTCCAGCTAGTGATTCCTCTTGTCTCTATCTATTTGTGTGTACAAGGCAAATGGCTCCTTAAACAGAAATGAGCACCTACTGTCACTGAAAACTCACAATATTAGCAAATGCATACGCCAAGAGATAGTTTGCATTGTTAGGCTACGTAAGATGGTGCCCTATCAAGTGCTAACAGGAGCTATGCAGGCCAGCTGCCATGTAAGAGCGAAAGTCCTTGACATGAACCCAGAGCCACTGTGTTCTCACTCGATTCCACCAGGAGTGTAATCATTTTGGAACAGGACAAACCTCAGATCTCATCCTGTGCCCTCTTGGAATGCAACCCTCAGGCAGTGTCAGCAAGGTGAAAGGCTGAAATTTTTTAAAGACTGTTGCTTTTTGGTTTAAAGCTGTTTCACATACCCTAAGAGCCCTAAAAATTTCAGAACACCCAGGAGCTGACAGTAGAACTGCAAATCACCTGCACCTGCTAGGCCAGTGACTCCTTGGTGGTCTCTCTGCCCTCGTGTCCCACTGCCATCCACCAGCTCACTGTGACTCCTGACATTTCCCCACACTGACCCTAAACCTCTGGCTTCTCTGAGGTTTGGAAACACTAACCATCTTCGATATGGTTGCATATTCTTCACTTCCTAATTCATCAGAATCCTGAACCACGGGTAAGGGTACCAGATCAAATACAGCAACCTTAGTCCCTTTAACTTCATGTTGCTATTAGTACACAAGGTGTGTCGCTGGGCTGATGAGTACCTGAGTCAATCAGTCCTTCAGTAAACTCCTACATCTATACCATAAGCCACATGCTACATCAAACGCTCTTACACCAGGCCTTCATCTCTTAGTTGGCCAATTTCTTGAAGACAGGAACACAATGACAAGTGTACAGATTTAACAACATCAAGACGCAACAGAAACCTAGCATTTTCCCTCCCCAGTAGTGTCCAGTGTCTCCTTTGTTCTTATCCCTCTTAGAAACCTACAGTTGATGCAGCATACCTCCAAACCTAGAGGTCAAAGCAGCTACTACTGATCAGGAAGGAGGCAAACCTTGTCCTTGACCTCCACCACGTCTACTTCATTGTGATGAATCTGAAAACACTTTCATTTGATCCCAAATAACATTGTTTCTATCTTTTTTCCTTTGTGTAGTTTGTGATCTACTGTTTCTAAAGTAATGATCTTGCTGTATATGCACTGAAGTTTTCTGTACAAATCTTTGAGAAAACATATGAACTTACAAATAACTTTTAGAACATTTTTAAATGCCTTTCCTTTTTTTCTCATATGGATTAATCCTTTAGAGGTGGAGACCCTAACAGATGCCAGGAAGCAAGATTAGCTTTTGACAACAATTTCATAAACTTTTTGTCCTAATGACTTCAGTAGAAATATAAATCACTTTTAAGCTTATTTTCAACCAAATGTTAACAGTGTATGATTTATGCAGGCTACCTAAGATCCTATTTTCTCTCAGCAGACTGAACATTTGGCTGACTGACCTGTTTATGAATGCTCCAACAAAACTAATCTGAGTTAGTTATTTACCCCCAAGCAATAGCCTCACTCCTTGTGTCAGGGTATACCCAAGAGCCCCCTGGGAATCCCAGAAACCCCAGAACTTCCAGTCTGAAGCTGTAGAAATACAGGCAGTGGGGCCCATAGGCCAATAATTCAAACTACAAAAGAGGCCCAATTAAAACAATTGTTTTCAAATAATTTTTGCTATTTGCAAAACATTTTAACAAATATAATCTCATTTCATTCTTCCCAAAACCAAATGTTAGTTAAAACAGATTTTTACTTATCTAGTTGTTAAAAATCTTTCCCAGTTTTGTTCTTTTTTCTTTTAGTGTTTGCTACAGTAAAAACCAACCAGTTCCATTTGAATAGTTTTCTTTCACAAAGAAAACTCTTAGAATCCAACTCTTCCTCTCCCCATCTCTTTTGAGAGTTATTGTTTTTGTTGCCAAGTTGAAAAATGTCACCCCATTCCTTAGGACTTAGATTAGCAACAATTATCACCCAGCAAGACTGGTAGAGAAAAAGTCTCCTGTTAAGTTTAGTTTTGGACAGTTACACAGACTTAATTGAACATTTTTAATAGAAAATGAAAAAAGGAATTGTCAGTCTTGCTTAAAGACCTACATTTACATCTTCTGGTTACATCGACCTGTACTTGTTTGGCAGGAACTATAAATGCACAAACTTTTAAAACAATCGAAATCTCTATTTTATAATGAAAGACTGCCTCTCAGTAGGCCATACACAAACCTTTAACCTTCTGTTAAATTTTAAAAGGCCCTCAATTGTAGGAAACATGATTTGGAAGTATTTTTATCACTTAGCATTTCGTTGATGTAGATAGAGTGATTTTTACTCGAAAGAGCCATCCATCTGAAGTAGGCTTTCGTCAATAAGTCACCAGTATTTATGTTCTACAACAGCTCATGTTTCCTTGCTGTCAGGCTTATGTAGACCTTTTGGAAGACCCTGGGGACAGGCAGTCTAGGGTGATGCCATACAGAGAAAATGATCGCTCTTTTCAGAGAACACAGTGGTGCGTTGGACAAATGTTACGAGCATATTAAAATCAGAAATGTCAGACTCCAGGGATTCTATTAAGTATCCCTGATTTCTTTTATTATGGAATAAAGAAAATCTATTTTTAAGTATTTTTAATTAAATATAAAGTGGAGGTAACTCTGCCAATCTTTGATTTCTTAAAATGTCAGTAATCTTCTTAAAATCATTTAATGAAAAAATATTTTGTAGACTCACAATAGCACAAAACATATAGGCTCCCAAAGTTTTAATGAAAAAGACAATTTGGATTTTATAGGCAATTAGATAATAAAGTAATTGCACCTAATATTTAGAATATATCTCATGAAGATAAGTTTAACATAAGCATATGTCAAATAAATCAAACTTGATTTTACATTTAGATTTTCTTTGGCAATTTTTCATACTATTTAAGGCTTTAGTTTTCCATGAATACTTCAACTGTAGGATTTACTGAATCCAGAATAGGAACTATCAATAACCTATTCCAAGTAAAAACCTATTTCATGGGAAGAACCTATTTTGTCTGAGATCTCCCAAGGATTAACTAAGCATCTGACTGGATGACTAAAAAAAATAAATTTTGACTGGGAATTGAATTCAGGATCTTGCACTTGCCAGGCGGGAACCATGCTACTGAGCTATATCGCCAGCCCACCACTTGAGTTCTGGGCAACTCCTAATCCTACTGAAGCAAGTTGAACTGCCCCCTTCTACTACTGTACCTCCACCTTGGCCAGGGCTTTTGGTTCAGTTATCAAGTTTAGGAACCTTGCTCCCTCTCCCCTCTGGCTTCATGTTCCAAAGGCTTTTTCCCAAGCCCTTTTTACCAGCCATTCTCTTAAACCCAAGTTTCCTTTCAAGTGGCTCCTAAAATCATATCTACAAAGATTAACTGGAAAAAATACTTTCCTAAATTTTATCTTCCAAATGAAAGCCTTCTCTTTACTATTCAACACAAGGCAATTTATTAGGAAGCACTGGCTTAACACTGTATATTTAATGTTCTCTCTCATAACTTGTCTACTTTTCAGTGCTGCCTCTATGACTATAAAAGTAGTCTTAAGACTCAAAGCATCCAGAGGTCTGAAACCAAACACTAACTCCCATGGAGTAATACATGACGTTAAGGAAACACTGAGTAGTGGGAAGTGCTTAATACATGTCTTTGCTGCCGAGTTTGAGTCTCTTTTATGGGTTTTAAAACTCTGATCTACACCTTGGGAGTCTCTAGAAGTCCTTATAAGAAGAAAGTTAACAGCTAGTGGTTATGAGTAGACCCATAACTGAAGTAAGAAAGCTTGGGCTCAAAACCCAATGCAGACACTGCCTGTTACTGGGAATACTTTTTCCTCCAAATGGGTTTTCTGGCGTGGCACGGCAATCAAAAAGGATCCACCCCACAAGCTTCAGATTAAAACATACCCCTTCTCTATTCCCAGAGTGGACCACTACAGACTGAGTGATCTTATGGCCCAGCATGCTCATCTGCCTTGACCACCTGTTCCCCCAATGTAACTGCCAGTGCCCCTCCCTCAAGTCCCCTCACTGTCAAAAGTAACCATGAGAAAAAATAAAGGTGAAAGACATGGTCCAAGCTATGATGAACAGAGCCTCTCTCTCCTGCCCCCCAACACCAGAACACCATCCGATGTTCAAATATGCAGTATTGGTGCTGTGGCTAAGAAAACACCTTGCCAGCTGAATTTCACAATAGACTTCACCATTAAGTCTAGGAGACAGAGAAGATGGGGAGTGGGGAGGGTGCCTTTGCTCCTACTAGCACCCCCAGTGCAATAGCTTTGATCCAGTTTCGGCACTACTGAAAATCTTCCCTGTGATGAGATGGATGGAAGTTATGTCCCACTCCACTCACTCACTCGCTCAAGGTAGAATCTGGGGCTGAAGATTAAGCTCATCACCAATGGCTAAGGGTGCCATCAATAGTACCTATTGAATGAAGCCTTCATAAAAATCCCAAATGACTGATTCTGAGAGCTGAACTGTTGAACAATCCCCACTACCACATGTTGGCTAGCCTCATGACCTGTACCAAATAAATAGATTAAAAAAAAAAAAAATTTAAGGCGGCTGGGGAGATAGCTCTGCAGTCTAAGCACCTATGTGGCAAGTGCAAGGACCCAAGTTGGATCCCCACTACCACATGAATTTTGGAACACACAAGTACCCAGAGGGTGGTGTGACTAGGAGGGAAACACTTCACCCTTCCCCCACACTCTGTCCTACTTCTCTCATCTGGCTTGTCATTGTATGCTTCATAGTATCCTTTATAAATATAAATAACTGTTTCCAAGAACCATCCTGGCAAATTAATGGGACCCAAAGGGGGAGGAAGAGGCAGGGCTCTGCAATTCACAACAGCTCAGAAGATGGGCCATAACCTTATGATTTGCATCTAAAGTGGGAGGCGATATGCGGGACTAAATGGTCAAGCTGGGTACTAACAGTATGTCCTAGAGATGGGTCAGAACTGAATGGTTACAGTACTAGTTGGACCCACAGAATACTGTGTTAAGAGAGTAGGAATGACACTTTGGTTTTTCCTTATCTCTTATGGTACCCACATATTAAATACTTAACAAAACTGTTTTCAATTTCTTCCCTATCCCCACTACCCACAGGACAATAAATCTTAGGGGCTGCTATAATCACATAGCTTCTTTAGAAAGTAGGTTCTACTGCTTAAAACAACAGTGAAGGAAAAGAGCTTAGCTGAAAATCTCAAGCAGGCAAAGCTCACCACGACATCCAAGCAGGGAAGCACTTCACCCTTTGCAATGCACTAGGCAAATTCATTTTCCCTCATCATGAAAGCCGCTGCATGATAAATATGACAAATACCTCCCTTACAGGAAATTCACTTCTTTCTTCATATTTCTAACTCTCTGAGATGGTTTCATCAGTTTTCAACTTCAGTTACTATTAACAATAAAAAACGACCCAAGAATAATTCACATCCTACTGTAATACAAACCTCCAATGTGAAGGGCCAAGGTGAAGAGTCTTCCTAACCCAGTTTAGAGCAGAATGAAACCACTGATATCCCAACGAGAAAGTGTTTATATTAAAAATAATGACTATCACTGTACATGGCAAAAAAAAAAAAGTAGCTTGAGTTATTGTTTCAATAAAGTGGATTACTAAGAGATTACTATTTTACTTTATTCTTCCCTTTCCTATAAATCAATGTATTTCACAGTCTAGACACAGAAGCAGTTCATCAGTAGGAGTAATAAAAACTTTTAAGCCTCAATGTCAGTTTGGCACTCAAACTATACTGTTGTGAACACTGATTCCATACTAAAATTGTTTTACTGTAGGTGAACAACTTGTTTTTGTAGAAACTTTGAAATACCACCATTATTCTATCAACCCCTATGATTTTGCTAAATTTCTAGTGGATAAACTCTTAATATAACACGCTAGGAGGCTCACAACAGTTAAAGTTGCCTTGAGTTATATTACATTTAAAATAAGCAGCTTAGGGCTGGCAAGATAGCCCAGCAGACTAAGCAGCTGCTTAGGAAGGAACAAGGACTGGGGTTTGATCTCTGGCACCACAAGCCATGAAACCCCAACCCCAGGTGCACTGAACTGGCAACCAAGTCCAGGTGTGGTGGTGCACACATATAATCCCAGAGCTGGGGAGGCTGCAAACAGGAGGATCCCTACAAGTTCAAATACACAGTGAGACCCTATATAAAATACATTAAAAATAAAAAATAATAATATAAGTAAGCAGCTTACAGAAATATCACTAAAATCAACAACTTTCTTCCTGCAAGTCCACACTATCAGAAATGGTAGTGAATGAATGACTAGATCCACTTTCTTGTGACCTAGTTTCTGTGGGCCACGTATTTCCCTCCCAGTATGCACCTCCCACTCAGAACAGACCACCGTCACCTAGAAAATCTACCACAACCCTTCTGGAGCACCACAAAATGTCCCTCTACACAGACACAATAGATCCTTAAATTATTTCTGTGGCTTGCCATTTTCTATTTTCATCACTGTTAACATCGAAATTTCAAACTTCAGATTTTTTACTTACTTCAGATTTTTTACTTTGTCAAAAAGTTAATGAAACAAAAGTTAATGAGTCAAACTTACATCTAATTAGCTTGAGAAAATATTCAGATTTAGCTATCATACTTGAAGGAGTGCTAAAACAATGCACAAGAATAAGCAAATCTATCTACACAAGGCTTAATCCCTCCAAATTAAAAAGCATAACTCTTAAAAGAAGGAATTGGGCTTATTTTGTGAGTCATTTCATATTGAAACATAGATTGTAGGTAAGGAAAAACCTGCTATTCTACAATTTGTATTTTAGTTTTTGTCTTAAAACTATTAAAAGTGTGTAAAGAAAATGTTTTAGAAATATTTTATTGAAGCTTAACATATGAGAAATAAAAATAAAACAGGAAATTTATCAAACTTCAAAATACTAATAAAATAAGCATCTTACTAATGAAAGCTCGAAAAATGTATACACCAAAATAAAAGTGAGGACTAATGTTAAATTAAAAGTTCCCAAAGAATATATTACCACATGATTAGGTTTCTAAAAACTTTATATAAAACTCATAAATACAAAGCTAAGCTATTTCAATACTAACAACGCTGTTCATCCAAGGAAACTTAACAGTCGTAAATACAAACACAAAAGATGTTTAGTTTTGGTCCTTCTGGAAAAAAAGAACTAAGCTGGCTTCTTTTCTCACATGTCTCCAGGCACAGAAATAGAATTGAAGATGGTAACTACAATATTCTTAGTGTTCATCCTTGGAATTCTTTAAATGTCACCAGTCATAATAGCAATGAACTCCTCTTGATTTACTGTAGTTAAAAAAAAAAAAAAGTAACAGTCAAATATAACTACCACGTTGCACAATTCTTAAATTGTATAGTGTACAAAATTCTTGGTAAGACACAGCCTTTTACTTTGCTTTGTTAGAAAGCTTAACATGTTTATGAAATACAAATTCATGAACGCAAGAACATATAAAATGTGATAAACATAAATTAGTATTCTATAATATTAACTGTGGAAAAGATATGATAGTGTATGTTACCACAAAAATCACAGTCATAACATTTGTACATACTTGCTAAAACAGTTTAAAAAGTGTGACATTTTAAATGTGCTAAGCAGTTAAACAGCCCCACTTTACAATCTTTCTTGTACTAGTTCATTTAGTAACCCATCCTTCATAAGTCTGAGCATATCATACATGTAAATTAGAACTCTAAATAATGAAAATAGAGTGCAATTAGAAAAAAAAAGTCAAACTGTTGTCTCAGAATTGTTATATATTTAAAAGTCTACTTTAAAAAAAAAGTAAAACCAAGTTACCATAACTCAAAAGCATCAACAGAAAGGGCTATTTTAAAAGATACAAGTTTTGTTGTAAGTAGCAAGGTAATAAACCAATTATAAGACAAAAATGCAAGTACAAGAAATAGCTACTGATAACAAATAATTGTTATTTTACCAAAATGACACACAAAATTCAGTAAGAATCCAGCTTATAAAGCATAACATTTACAACAGCAACCTAGAATAAAAAATTACATAATCTTATTTAATAATTTTTTAAAATATATACATCAATTAAAATGTAGTGCTTTCTTTGTGCAAAACAGTTGACCTTCTGAGCCCTAAGACTTAATAGAACCCTTGTGCCCCAAATTAATTAATTCTGATGACTACAAAAGAAAACTCCACTGAGAAAGGCTTAGCCATATCTCCAAACAGAACACTTCTGCATCTCATTTCTTTCATCTGAAAACTCTTTGGGTATAGTGAGATAGTGTTTTAGGTTGGTTTTGGCTCTTAAATCCTAGGTGGCAATATATGAAAACACTCCATTGAACCAAGTATCTTTAACAGCCTAGTGAACACTAACACCATCATACTAAGTGTAATACAGCAAAACAGACACCACAGGTGCTATCATGTAATATAAGTAAATCAAATAGAGGAAAGTAGGAGAAATTATAAAGTTATTATTAATTTTCTTAGGTTTAACAATCTACCTAAAAGTTCTGAAAAATAGTATCATTTTATTCATTGTAAATGTATCCCAAAATATAAGAGGCCAGGTTCTTGATATATAAATATAGTTAATTTCCAAATGACTCAGAAAAAAATATAATCCCTAAAGTAAAAACAATCTAGGTGAAAAATACAATGGTGTTCACTGCAGAAGTCTTCATTTGTCTCTATATTTGAGACTTCATATCAAAAAGAAAAATCAACCAATTAAAAATATTTAGAAGACAAAACATGTATCAGGAATGAAAAGAGGGGCCAGGGAGATAGCTCAGTAGAATAAGCACTTGCCTGGCAAGCCCAAGGGCCTGAGTTCAATCCCTGGTTCCACCAAAAAAAAAAAAAGAATATACTACAAAAAAATCACAGAATAATAATTTCAAAAATTTTGTTAGCTTGTTACACATCCAAAACATTGCTGCGAAACATAAAATATGACCTATCAGTAAAATACAGAGGAAACAACACTGACAAATACACTGGGGAAAATTGTTATTAATGAGAAAAATTTAGGCATAAGTACGGTAAATCATGATTTGGAGTCTGTAATAAAAATACAAAATTTGGTAAGAGAGCAAGAGCCCAGGCCTAGCAGAAACAGAGCTATAGATAGCTGGCCTAAAAGTACTGTGGGTTAAGAAAGATGAGCTGCCCACAAGCTGCCAGAGGACCGGAAGTCCAGGTGTCCAGTACTGAACACACCACAGGCACGGCAAGAACAGAACACAGGGGGCAGGGGAGATGGCTCAGTGGAATAAGCGCTTCCCTGGCAAGTGCAAGGGCCTGAGTTCAATCCCTGGTTCCAAAAAAAAAAGGAACAAAACACAGTCTGCCATGTTCAAATTACCTTCCAGGACCTTAGAAACTCAAGCAGTGATCTCTAACCTTTACAGTTTGGAAAGCCTTAGAAAGCCACCACCCTTCTGTGCTCCTAAGTTTTAAAAAATTCAAATATATAAAAAATTTAACTAAAATGTAGGCAATCTAGTTTGAGACAGCTAGAACATAACTGCAAGAATTTATTCTCAAGAAAAATATCATAAAAACAGCCCTAGAATGATTTCACTAAAAATCATTGTTACAGTGCAGCACAGCCATGATTAAAATAGCCTAAACTGAAAATGTCCTTATGTTTTGTTAAGATTTTATAGTCTAAACACAAACCTAACACACAGTTATTGCTAAATAAATGCACTTTATTTAAAAGTGGTGTATTATGGCTTTTTAAATGCTACTTTTGTTTTTCCAAAAAGATACATTAGGTTTTAATTTATATACTTCATTTTACATATTTCATATATTACGTATTACTGCCACAGCTTCTGCCTACCTTGTGGTACTATATACCTGTTACCTTTAACTTCACATCCACCAATAACAAATAGAATACATATTTGTTACTCTATGTACATAATTTTTATCAAAAAGTATAGCTCTTAAAAACTGAACAGCATGAACAATTCACAAAGGCAGACAAATTGCTAAAGCCCACCAAAGCAGCAGCAGAATTCTATGATCTTCAGTAGAATAGTACAAAGAATTCAGTTTGTATCTCTCAGCGCAGCTTGGTTCGCAGCCCAAAGAATCCACATTAAGTACACAAAAGAATCAAAGCAGTTTGTTCCTCTAAATGTGGTGAGCCCTCAACGGAAGCCAGTAATTCAGACAGACATCATTAGGGGAGGCTTTTGAGGAAAAGACAGTGTTTAAAATGTACCTGGGAAAATAAGTAACATTTCAGCAGACAGAAATTGGTAATTAGAGCCCTCTAAAATTAAAGAACAGCATGATGAAAGGCATAGAATGAACTCTTTTTCAGGCCACAGTACTCTGTCACAGTGCCGAGGCACACAGGAGGTGTGGGTGTGAACAGGAGCCAAGAAGACAGTGGGAAACAAAAGTAGTTCCTTAAGGCAGGGCGCCGTGCTCTGCGGGTCAGGGAGAATGGTGCTGAGAATTTCAACACTGATGACATCAGCCAGCCTGCACCTTAGAAGCAGAAAGCTACCCACAGATGGAAAAGAGGCAGAAACACCCAGGCCCAGCAGCAAGAAGGCTGAAGGGAGAGTAAAACAAGTGCAGGGCCACACCTGTCTCCATCACTGTGCACCACCAGTCAGCAACAGAGCACCATGGGTCCTGAGGTTAAGAGAGAGTATATGAGGCTGCTGGACTCTAAGAAGAAATGCAGGCCCGAACTAGGACAGCAACAGTACAGAAGAACAGATTTAAAACACCTGAATGGTAAAGCCAATATAATTTAGTACAGAGGTACATGACAGAATAGTCTACAATTCTACTGAGTGGCTGCTATTCTGACTTTTTATTTTTAGAGCAAAGTAAAGTACTTCTTGAATATAGGTGGTTTTAAAGATTTCACTCAAAATCAAACTTGCCAAATATTTAAACAAAAAGTCAAAAGACAAGCATGACAATGAATAAAAAGTGTTATTTGAAAGCCAGCCACAGTGGCATGTACATGCAATCTTAGTTACTCTGGAAGCTGAGTAAGGAGAATCTCTTGAGCCCAAGAATTTAAAATCAGTCTAGGCAACAGCAAGACCTCCTCTCAAACAAAGAAAAACAAAAGAAGGCAGTCTGCAGAGTCTTGAAAGTCATTTGGTATCACAACATTTTAGGACAGGCACAGGAATTTATGTGTAGTTATCACAGGTTCTTAGAAAACATGCTTTACAAAACTTACTTTCTCCATCACCATCTTTATCAAATTCTTCTATCATAGCTCGAAGTTCCTCATCACTCATATTTTCTCCCAGTTCTCTGGCAACACGTCGCAAATTCCTCAAACTTATTTTACCTGAATCATCATCATCAAATAGCTTAAACGCCTTTAGTATTTCTTCATGTGGATCTCTTTCCAATATCCAGTCTGTCACTACAGTTTAAAAAAAAAAAATTTTTGAACAACTTGCATAATCACAAGTGTGTTTATTTATACGAAATCAGCTAAACACTCAATGAGAATAAAGCTTTCAATCTGTCAACATTTAGTTTAAAACAGTGTTAAACATAAAATATTAATTACAGCCCTTACGTCCAGAGATAAATTTGAGATCAGAAAAACCACTTATTTCAAGTTCTAATCCTTATAGTAGCAATAATTTGTCATCTTATAAGATTCAGCAAAACTAACACACAAAAGCAAAAAAAAAGAACAGGAAGATAACATCTTTAAGGTCTATATATTACCAAGAATTGTAGTAGGCTTCACAGACACTAAGCATTGAAATCTAAGAGTTTATGGCTTAGTATAAAGACATACACAAAACAAGTACAGCTAACATAATAAAAGCTTTTGTTCGCTAAACTTAGTACACTTTTTTTCCCTCAGATATAATCCATCTTAAAAGCAAGTAACAACAACAAAAAAAAGGAAAAATTAACGAAAAGTACGACCATCACTGTTTTAGGCACCATCTTCAGCAACAGATGAAAATTTGATTAGTATCTCCAGTATGAAAATAAAGCCTCAGTTTTCCTAACTGTGGAAAGTAGGTTAAAAGAATTGAATCTTATTATAGTAAGAAAGTCTCTCCAAAAGAATCCTCTAGAAAGGTTCTCTCTCTACATTCATATCCATTTTGCCCATTAAGGAAACAACTCTTCAACTAAGAATAAATGTAACCTCAGACCCCAACAGTAATGACATATTTAGTAGAATAAATAGAATCATATAAAATACAGTAAACTTAAATCTTTTCAATATTGCCAGTCCATAATCTAAGGCTACAACAACAAAAATGAAGTAAAACTGTGGTATAAATACTTTTAAGTTATTAGATAAAATACTCAATATAACTAGGTAAAATCCTATGAATTTAATTCTACAAGCTATTCTACAAGGTATTTATAATTTTCATTATTCCACTAAAAGTAACGTAGTGCTACTGACGTTTCAATCATTAGAAAATTATAGCTGCTGGTACTGGAATGCTTAATAAACCCAGAATGAAAAAACACAATCCAGGTAGCCAACAGATCACCTGCTACTGTTTCATCTGTATTTGGTTGAATAAACACCTATTGAAACTAACATTAAATCATTCACACATATATTCAATACTTCTCTTTTATCCATTAATTTATCCAAAAAAAGCTTCCAAGTGACTAATTGAAGTATATTACTAAAAGCATGCAAATCATCAAAGCTCATAAATATTCAGTCAAAAAGGAATTGGCATATATACAGCCATAACACCAAAATAAAATACCACACTTAACTCTATGGCTCACACTCAACTTATTTTGAATTTAGTCCCAACAAAAAAGCAGGACAAGAAAAAAAGTGTTAAGAAATTTTCTTCACCAATTAAATAATATACATGACAGGTGAACCAAAAAAGCAGCTTGCTGAAAGTATTAACGTACTTAAGAAGCAACAGGGTAATCTGGGGGAACAGATGGGGCTCCAAGATGTATAAATTCTTATCCCAATGGTACTTTGTTAGTTATTTCAGATTTACGTGCCTATATAATCTTTTACCAATACTCTCCCTTAGAATGTGGCTTTTCTTAGGAATTTTACATGTCCATAAAAAAAAAATTCTGGCAGCTAACAAAATTATCCAGCAAATAATTTTATGGTGACACTCTTCCTTGCTTCCATGTTCTGTTCTTCTCTATAAAGTAGAATTTAATCATTTTTTTTCAATGCAAATAAGCCAAGTGACATATAAGTAGTCAAGGTAGGTCTCATCAATTTCATAAAACACCAAATTTATGTCCATGTAACTGTTTTCAAATGATTTGTCTCTATCTAAAATGTACTACATCAAAATAATTTTACATATAAACAATACAAAAGTCACTTCAGAATATAGTAAATTTTAAAACATCACATTAAAATAAGTTTAAAACCACCAATGGTCACACTAGCTTCACTGCCCTTTGGAAATTCCATCCAAGCTCATTTGTTTTAAACTCATCACATTACATCCCAAACTCCTTTTAAGACCACCATGGGAATTCTTTACTACCTCCCAGATCACACCCAAAGCACAGCAGCAGCAGTAACAGCTACCTTCCCCTATTTGAAAATCTAAATCATTCTTAGTCCTACAAATCTCTCCAGCAATAAAATGCCATAAGCTTAAAGACATGACCTGTTTTATGGGAAACATAACCTCTTTCTGTTCACCCTCACCATCCTCAGCATACTTAGTCCAGCACTGCCTGTCTGTGGTCACTGTCTGCTACTCATCCTCTATCTTCTCACCAGTTATATTAATACATATATCCCATTCCTTAAAAACTGCTAATGATTCTTTCCTGACTAAAGTCTGGACTGTATCATGCAAGATTTTTCCAATCTGGCCCCAAAGGCTGACAAGGCAGCTCAGCGAATTATGTACCTGCTTCAGCAAGCACAGGGACCAGGGTTCCATCCTGGGCACCACAGGCTGTGCCAGCCCTTCCCAGGGCACACTGAACCAGCCACTGAGACTGGGCGTGGTGGTGCACACCTGTAATCCCAGCACTGGGGAGGCTGAAAGCAGGAGTATCACTACAAGTCCAAGCTGCATGAGATCCTGTACCAAATACATTTTTAAAAAGCAGCAAACCAACCTGGCCCCAAACCAATCTCCAGTCATTTCTCCACATCCTCTACCTGAAGACTCCCAAACACAGCCATATTTCTAGGACCACTCTTGGTTGTTGCTGTGTCCTATGCCTGGAATGCCTTCATTCTACTCTTGCACAATTCTCCTTGGAAACACTATTCATGTTCTCAAAGGACTAAGCCAGAAATCCTCTCTGCAAAGCCTTCTTCCATTCTTCTGGGTGAGGAATTAACAAATCTTCCCTGTAAAAACCCAGAAAATAAATACTGCAAGCTTTACAGGGATCATCAGGTCTCTCCACCATAACAATACAAGAGCAGCATAAGAGTGTGGCACTGCACATGGTGAAGCTGACTTCAGCCCAAGATCCTGCCCTGTCACACTGTGCCACAACTTGTCACTACTGATGTGTATGGTCCTTAAGAGTCTTTTTGACAATGTTCAGTTTCCCTTCCTCCCACCAGCAGCACAGCACCTAATGCCAAAAAATTAAGTAAATGTTTGGTGAATAAGCAAAATGAAAACACGGTGTTTAAGTCTAAATAGGTAATTAAATAATAAATGGTATCTGCCAGAAACAGATAAAAGTATAAATACCTGACTTGCCTTAGCCTTAAAGATAGTAGTTCCTGAAGCACTCACATCGTTCAGTAGCTTCAGGCTGCCCTGACTCTAACCCAGAGATGCGAACCCTGGAAGCCGTACAGTGGTAACAGCCAGCCAGCTGTGGCTTGTGCGCCACATGGCAGCCACCACTGCTCTACACTTACCTGAAGTGTATTTTAATGCTTTCTTCTCATACTGTGTAAAACCTAGCTTTTTCCGGAAACATTTGCAAGACAGTGTCATTAGGCAGTCACAGGTAGAACATAAAACTAAGGTTCACATATTCTGATTCACAGTCACTTGTCCCAAAGTATAAAAAATGTATTAATCTGAAGCCTACTGTCAGCTAAAAGTAATAAGCAAATGGGAGAGATGGTTCTTGACTGTTACAAATTTGTGAGAAGTAGTACTCTCAATGGGCAGTCTAGTCTTAAAAGACAGCTAGATTAAGCTATGCCAAAGGGTTGGTCTTCAACTCAGAGCTGAAATCCTGCCATAGCTCTTTATTCTAGGAAGAACCCAGTATTTCTACTTTGTTGACAACCAGGAAAGGGAAGTTATCAGGAAAAGGTAAAAGTAGCATGGGACTTTGGTCTCAATTGCTAATAAAAATCACAAACTTAAAACTGTATTCATTTATCATGGCAAAGAGTGTTTTATAAAAGTACTGATGATGACCACAGCACTTAAAACAGCCTACAAGTACAAAAGACCATGAGAAAAACACAAAAGTATAGGACTTGTCCACTGACAACTAAGAATTTCCAGCCACCAACATAAATAGATAAAGACTATTTTTTAAAGGAAAAAGAACAAATATTGGGTAACACTTACTAACTAGATGCCAGGCCCTTCTCTAAGGACCTCACATACTGTATTATTTATGTATTTATTTCTCACAAGAACCCTATTGGACATTATACCTACTCCCCATTTTATAGCTGAAATGGTGTGCAAAGAAGTAAAATGCCCAAGTTCCACATCTAATATGTGGCAAAACCAACCAACAAACCCAAGACAACCTGGCTTCAAAGCCACCCATGCTAAATAAACACAACATTCTACCAAATATACTTTAAACAGAACTCTTTCTTAATACCACATTTCCTTATTTCTTTATATTCTCTAACTGCTATTTGACATGCAAAGACTGAGGATCTGCACTGGGAGAACAAAGGTAGCTCTTGCTTTCTTAAGGACATAACTCTACAAATTAGAGGAGAAAAAAGATATTTGCGAAAGGACAAACCGCTCTCTAAACAGTTACACACCAATGCATAAGTTGGGGGCCTGGGGCCAGGGAGATAGCTCAATGGTCTAAGCACCTGTCTGGCAAGTGCAAGGACCCTGGGTTTGATCCCCAGTACCACATGCCATGCCAACCACTGAAGCCAGGTGCACGTCTGTAATCCCAGCGCTGGGGAGGCTGAGACAGGAGGATCAGTACAGTCTGAGCTGCGTAGTGACACCCTGTATCAAATGCATAAAAATAAATAAATCTTTAAGAATAAAAAATAAGTAGGGGGCATCCAAGGCTATGGTTTCTATCTCCTACATTCATTTACCTTCTATCTCCTGCTTTGGGTTGAGCTTTCAAACTAAAAAAAAAAAAACTAATGATGTGAATTTACTTTCCATGCATCTGCTGCCATTTATTTTTACTACCCATGTTGCTTCTTGCTGAATATTTAAAATAAGAGGCGTGTGTGTACATATAATTCCATTGGTTTCTAAATTTTTTTAATATCTGAAAATAACTCTATGAAAATAACATGACCCATATAAAATGTTACCAATGTTTTAGAAAAAAATAATAGAAAAAATCCTAAATATTCATTCTGTATACAATATTCTAGGCAATATATTTAAGTTATAATAACCAAGGACTGGCCTTCCAGGATTCGTTACTCTTAAAAAGCCTAATCTATACATAGACCACAAATATACACTAAAATCAGCAATACAACTACACAACTTACCCATATTAAGCCCACAACACTCTATCTCTAGCTGGCTCTAAAATATCATCTCTTGCCTCCAGTCAGCCAGCTCTCTCCCTTACTGTGGTCTTCTCCTCACCCTCAACAGATGATTTTATGACCAAGGTCGTCCAGAGTGCATGTCCCTCATAAACTCTGCCAACATGGAGGCATACACTTCCTCTACATGCAAAAATACTGACTACCAGACTCATCTTCACCCACTTTTCCAAAAGAACGTACATACCAGAAAGGTCTCAGGAAATATTTTCTAAACATCAGGATACCAAATTTTCTGTTTTACTGAGAGAAAATAATTTTTGATCACCCTTTTAGTTTTAACACACATCAATATAAACATACATTACTTGGAAAAGCATCTTTCCACAAAAAGCTACACAACAGTTCCTTGTTAGAACAAAAGAAAAAACTTAACTTTTACAGCAAAGCTGTAAAAGAATTTTAAACGAAACCCAGGGGGCAAAAAGAACAATAACAAAAAAATGCAAGTAAAAGCCATATTATATACCACCACTTAATAACAAAATTCTGTAATTCAGATAATTTTTAAGAAACTGTAGTGATCCTATCACTTCTTAACAACTGCTGGTTATAAAGATTATGGAAATACACACCAACTTCATTAAAGTCTTCAAAGGTGATTTTCCCTGTAGCTTCTCTGTCATAATCTTTAAGTATCTTCAGTACATCTGCTTTTTTTACATCAAACCCCAAGGCTCTCATTGCCACCTTTTGGATTAAAAGGGAAAAGCAAATTAGGAAGCCTTTTTTACAAAAAAGATGACTTCTGATTCTTAAAATTTGTACAGCTTAAAAAATGACAGTATATTAATAAGATAAAATTCTTTTGGAAAATAATATTTCCAAAATAACAAAGGTATAGTGTAGTTGTCTTCACACTAAAATTAAATAGAAATTTTGTATTTTGCATTCTTATATAATCAAGTAATTAGCAATAAACTATGCAATGTACTGACTTGATTAATGCACATATACTTTCACCAATCTATCTCTTTGTTCTCATGGGACTAAAATCAAAATGGGAAAAAAACAACATAAATTATAAAATGCACAGCAGAAATAATAAAAGCATTAAAATAAAAATTACCTTCAGACCCTATATGATTAATCCTGGGTCCAGGCAATAGCCCAGGACACCGATGAAGATGGAAAGAAAGGAGCGAGATGAAACGAAGGGGAGGGACAGGGTATCTTATTACAAGCAGTAACAAGAAAGAAGAGACATGTTACTGATTAACCAAGTCTCAGTCTCATTTGGAGAGACTTTGATTGCTCCTTAATGAACAGATAAAGAGGAAGAGTAAGACATTTAGAAAAGTTGAATGGTAATAAAACAGACACTGAAACAGAACAGGTTGGAGGGACAATGAACAGAACTACTTTGTTTTTCTGAACTGCAGAGAAAGCAAAGCAAAACAATCTGAACTTTGTGTAGTTGTAAGCAATGACTAGAGAGAATCTAAGATCTCAATCAATGGTAGCACGCAAGATGAACTGCAAGTGGAGAAACAATTTAGAAAGCTCCATTTACAAAATAAACTCACAAACCAAGATTATCCTTAGCAACAAGAGGAAGAGAAGTTATAAAAGAAGAATACCTCAAATTGGGTGACTAAATAAAAGCAACTAGAATGTGTTCCATACATGTAGCAGCTCCCCATGATGAATGCAGTCATCATGTACTCCCAAAGTGCACTGGTCACAAAAAATTTAGAACAGGTTTCCTAATAACCAGCACTAAAAATGTGACCAAAACAATAAGAAAACAGCTACAGAGGATGACATGACTGAGAACGCTACAATTATAGGGCCATCACTTTTATTTATACATTTTAAACTGTCACTAATACCTACCACTTCTCTTAGAATTCTTGTGTTTAAAATCCCTTTCAGAGTTAACAAAAGTATCATATACACATTTTTATTCACCTATCTATTAAGGCTATTTAAAATTTCAAAATGCTTTTTCACCATGTTGAATTTAAGACCCATATGATACAGAACAATAATTTCCCCTTACACCTTTTAAATAATTCTAAGCCCTAAAGGATGACAATTTTTCCCATTAATGCATGTAAGCATTGGCCAGACAATTTATATTGTTTGTAACCCCGAAAGTAAGCTGAAGCTACATGATTAATATAAAAAACAATATTTCCTGAATCTCAGAGTATGTGCTAACCGTCCAAAAAAGAAGTCAACAGTGAGAATATTGCAAGAACAGTTTAAATTCCACAAACTGAAATCTTCTTTATGTTCATTATGATGAAATGACACAAACCTAAAAACTATACTACAGGTTCTATTCAGTTTTACTACAGCAACTAGAGTGCTTAAAAATCACTTCATAGTTCTAAAACCAATTTAGCTACAATAATCATTTAGCAATATATTTTAATGTATCTGTCAAAATGTAAATTATTATAATGGAGAAATATACATCTTAAAAGTATATTATTACCTTCAATTCATGATAATCTATTGCTTCATCTTTGTCTGTATCAAATAGTTCAAAAGCATCTTTAATTTCTTGTTTCTGTTCCTCAGTGAGTTCCCTTCTTTTCTTCCTTTTTGTTTTGTCTACTACAAGATCACTTCTAGTAAACACAAAGAAAGTCTTTAGTCCACTTTGATCCAACTCTCATATACAAATTAAGCAAGGAGTTTTTCTAAATATCAAAACAGAGAATATTTTTGAGATAAAGAAATTTTCCATATGAGTTAATGCCCCTGCTTATTTACTTTTCAAAACTGAACAATTGCTGTAAAAAAAAGAACTCTGAGCAAAATATTACTTTTTATGTCAGAGACCCCAACAAAACACCAAAGCACCCATACTTATTATTCATATCATTCTATGAGCGCATTAAAAAAAATTTAAGTACGATAAAATTCATAACTGAAATCACTATACTTAATTTACTTTTGATGGACCATATAAACTCCTCAAAATTACCTTAGGAAGAACCAGGTTATCCACTAGCTTATAAATTATTTTGGTATTGTAAATTCAAAATGTTAGAGTACATGTTTCTAAAAACTGGATAATTCACTTACAATTTCTTGTATTACTATTAACAAGCCACCCAAAATATTATGGGCCTTGTATCACCAATGTTAAGACATGAAAAACAGTACACAATACTATCCTAATTCTGCTTAATTCTGTATGATAGTGTTAAGTCTTGTAATTCTCAACATGTAAATGGGAAACTCATACCAAACAAAATAAAAAGGAATTATATATACAAAATATACAAACAAAATAAAAATTGACTTTAAAACTAGAAATGTCTCAGAAGCTGCCAATGTGCTCCAAGATTCTAAATAAGGGTGCAACACGTGTATAAGCACACGTTTAGAAAACCGGAAGGAGCTTACAAAACTAAAATGCAAAAATCAGTTAACTGTACTAGAATGTGTAAACATTTACATGTGAGAGTCGTTTTCGTTTCTCAGCATGTATCCAAAAAGACCTGAGACGGCTAGTAAGTGAGAGCAGGTGCTGTACAGTAACGGAAGAGACGATTTTTTCCACGCTTCACCTGACCCGACACAAACTTGGGCATTCTGGGGTCTGTTATTCATTCCCTTCCCATGACTCGGAGGGGACACATCGGGTCCTGTGATCCCAATCTTGGGTAACGATTATCCTTTAGAACACACTACTCTGAAACTACATTGGTATTTTTATGGCACTACATCCAGGGAGAAGGGGTAAGAGATCTATAGGCCCCAACACTGAAAATGAATGAATGATGTAAAAAGCAAGAAACAAGAAATCGAGGCAGAACATTGCCAGTTCTAGTAACTAAAACGGTCTGTACGTGTACCAACTCCGCAAGATGAGTGTAATCTAATCCTTGTGGACTGCAAACATGAACTGATACAAATAAAATGGGCTATTTACGGGGACACTGCTGAGCAGGCCCTAGGAGATGGGTAGATGCCGTGCTATTTGCAAATTGTGTGGGTGATTCAGTGAGCAGCGGGACCGCCCAAGGCAGGATGGCCACCAGGTGACCAGGCCCGCTGAAGCAAGGGACAGAGGTGGTCCAAGGCTGAGCGCTTGAGCAAATCTCGCGACGCTTCGCTCCCTCTCGCTCACACAGCGGCCCACCCGCAGGACCGACCTTAAGGAGCGGTTCGCCGGAGGTCCCGGGCTCGTCACCGGCGGGACTCCGGGACCCAGGGAGGGGGCCCGCAGTTCGCCCGCGGCTCTGGTCCCGCACTCCATCCCCGTGCTCGCGCGGGCCGCACACGGCCTCCCTTCCACACACGCCCGCCCACAGTCCGGCTCCGGAGTGAGGACAGCACTGCCGCTTTTTTATTACCGACCTCAGAGCTAAACTCATTTTTCTCTCCGGGAAGAGACGAAACGACTTTATACCCCTCACCCAACGCAGCGCGACTCCCACCGGCAGTTCAACAGACGCAAACGACCTCGGTGGCCTCAGGGACCACCCACAAGGCAGAAGCGGCGAAACGGGATTGGCTGACATTTGCCAATGTTCCGTCCCTTTGGGCAGAGGCTTCACGAGTTCTCTGTGTTTATTGGTCGAACTTCACGTCAATCAAAGAAATCTCTCTGTCCGTCTCCCCTGCTGCCCCTTCGGTCCGTTAGATTGGCCAGAAGCTTTTTCCCTGAATGCTTTGCGCGCCGGCCTCTTGGTCCTCACGTGGGAGAGCCGTCGGCCTGGCTGCGGAGGAGCTGTGGCAGGCGAGGGGCCTGGGAAGGCTGACAATGGCTTCTCCTCGGCTAGAGGGAAGGTGTGATACCTGACGAGCGACGTGTGTGAAGTGCAGTCTGCCTTGATAGCAAACTTTGAATGCCCTGTGGACTTGGAGAGTTTGCTTGAAATGCAGGTTTCAGTGCTGGGTGCTGCATTCTAATTTCTGAAAGTGTGAATCAGCTTTTTCCCCTCCTACTGCCCGAGTAATAGAAAGGCAGGTGCAGTAGACTGTGTATTTGGATTATTCCTGGAATACATTGTAGCTGTTCACACTGAAGCTTTCCTCTCCTTTTCCCTTATTTTCCAGTTTTATACAGGATGCTATCTTTACTACTAACCAACTGTTCTTGAGTAATGAATGTTTTCACTTGTGTTACTCTTCATCTCAGTAAATTGTTTGTTGCATGGAATGTAGTCTTGCTGTGAAAATTTATGAAATACTAAATTTCTTGCAGGAGGTGGCATATAGATTCGACTTGGAAGAATGAATTGAGGCAAGTAAAGATCATAAAATAGAACATACTTTACAACGGATGCCCCGAAAAGTAGAAAACTTCAGTTTTAAAGTACTTTTATTAATCACCTGTGAATTTAGAAGACTGTAGCACACTGGAATGTAACATCATTGAAAAATTATTAAAATTTTGAAGTAAAGACCAAGCTTTAGAGGAAAAATATTTTAATTAAGAAAAGATGAAGCACTTCTAGATTTGAAGGTGTAAGACCAGGAAAAAATAAATAAATAAAGTACAAGTTAGAGTGAAATGTGCAAAGGATGACTACAGTAATTCATTTCTTGGAAATAGAGCACAGAACATTGATTACCAGAGGCTGAGATTGAGAGTGGGATGAACAGAGAGTCCAGGATGAACAGAGAGTCCAGTCAATAAATTCCAACGAAAGGCTGCACAGTAGACTGAGTGGCTGTAACCAAAATGTGTTGTATATTTTTCTGTAGCTAGAAAAGTGGATTTCAAGTGTTATAACATACAGAAATGATAACCATTTGAGATAATGGATATGCTGTTTATCCTGACTTAATCATTATATGATGTTTATATGCATCAAAACATCACACAGTGCTCCATGATTGTCAATTTAAAACATAAAAAGAATAACGGGTACAAAAACAAAATGACAACTGTTAGTGAAGATGTTTGGGGAATCACAACTTTTGTTTTCTGCAGGAGGAAATAGAAAATGACAGGGCTACCACAGAAAACAGTATGGTGATTCCTAGGGGAAAAACTTTGGGGCATAATACTTCTAAAAAAAGCAGAAGCAGGGACTCAAATGTGTGGCTCTATATCCAGGCTCACAGCAACATTCTTCACAAGATGTAGAAACAATCCATGTGTCCATTCATTCGTGAGTAGACAGACAAAACAGTGTGTACATAATGGAATATTATTCAACCTTCTAACATCTTAGCCTTATGAATGCTGTAACATGGGTGAAACCTGAAAGCAGTGTGTTAAGGCAAAAGTGCCAGACACCAAAGGATGCATTAGCCATGATTCCACTTACATGGAAGTGTCTAGAACAGGGAGATTCATGGAGGGCTTGCGGGTTGTACAGGAATGGGGAATGGAAACACGGTTTCAATTTGGGGTGACAAATACAGAAAATGAAGGGACCATTAAAAGACTGTATAGGGCTGGGGAGATTGCTCGGCATTCTAAGAACCTGCCTGGCAAGCTCAAGTACCCAGGTTCAATTGCCAGTACCTAAGCATTCCCTCCTGGCCACCGAAACAGTATGGTGGCACATGCCTGTCATCCCAGCACTAGGGGGGGCTAAGTAAGGAGGATCACTATGAGTCAGCTGCATAGGGAGACCAAAAGATTAAAAATGATTTTTTTTAAAAGACACTACAAGGAAACAGTTGGATAAATCAAAATTATAAAACATTTAACAAGTCAATGCAGGAGAAAAGGATCTGACCTACCTTAAAAGGGACTTGAGGAATATTAGATAAAATATCTAACCAAATAAAATACCTTGTTCTCATTTAGATACTTGTATGGACAAAGCAGCAGCAAAAGGCATTATAAAGGTAATTGAGGGAATTTGAATATGAATGAGAAATTCAGCAATATAAAGAAATGATTATTAATTTTGTCAGACAATCTAATAATATTTTTGTCCATGTATGAAAATGTGCTTCTTTTTGGAGATGCAAACTGAAGTGTTTCAAGGTGAAATGTTCAAACTATAATTTACCTTAAAATAGCATACAAAAAAGTTTAAAAAAATCAATGATAAATTCTATAAAGAAAATAAGGGGGAAGAGATGGGAGGTAATCAGTTGAGTACTATAGAGCTGGAGGTTACTGACAAAGTGACATTTGTCTGAAATAGTAAATGATTGCCAACTATGTCACTTCAGGTCTTCCAAGGTCTCGATGACAAGGTAGAATTAATCAAAGAGAGACCTGTGAAAAACAAAGATGTTCAAGCAGCTAAAGAAAGGACAAGGTGCAGACTGCAGTGTGGCTCTGAACTGTGACAGAGAAAAGCAGGAAGGGAGGGTTGCATAAGAAGAGCTTCTAAGTCCAGCACAACTGTGAAAAGCCTTGTGTCAGCAAGGAGCCCTGAGCATGATTTTCTCCTCAGAAGAGTTCTGAGCGAGATGAATCGAGCTCTGCTGTCTCCTCTTACCAACTCCTAGGATTTTGTGCTCAGCACTGGCTTGACACAACCCAAAGCTAAGTGAGGTCCAGGAGGGAAAGCTGGGGTGCATGTGAAGGTGTGGTCCCTGGAATGTGCTACCTCTGATCCCCAACTCTGATTAGGGTGAGAGGCCTTCATTGCAGCCCCTTGAGTCTCACAAAGATCTGGAAGAACAGCACATCCAGGGGAAACCACGGAGACCAAGGCCCCACGGTGGAAGATCTACATGTTCAGAGGAGAGGAAGAATTAAGTGTTTGCAACATGAGAGTGGTAGGATGGAACAGGGAGTCATAATGATAAGCAGAGTCCTCATCTTAGGGAGCCCAAGAGACCGTGATGTCATGAATTTTATTCAAGTGAAATGGAAAGGCATTATGAGGCATTAAGCCATTACTGTGATCTGATTTCAAGTTTAGAATCTAACTTCAGGAAACACTAATCCATACTAACAGTGTCCATTTCCTTATATCTTATTTTCTCCCAACCCATAGAAAATCCAACTGTGACCTTTCCTGTGTAGTGGAAACAGTGCTACAAAGTCACCAAAGACTTGTTACCTGCTGAGCTCAGTTGCTCCTCTTCAGTTCCCTTCCCACTGGTCCCCAGAGTCACATCTGCACATGAGCCCCTGCTACTCAAGTTGCCCTGTATGCTGATTTTCATATTTAAACCATAGAAGAAGAAGACTTCTTCTACTTTCCTTTGAAGGCTTTTTCTCACCCACTCACTGAATGTTTATTTTTATTTTTCAGGTTTACCATCCTTAATTTCACACTGCCCCTAGATACTGTACCTCTTAAATTTCACCCACATGCTGGGGACTCCAAAATTCTTCAGTATTGTATCTCTTGCATTCCATTATTACTCTCCAAATCTACATGTCTGTGGGTGAGTCCTGCCCTTCTCCTTCCATGGAAGGTGATGTGCCAAAAATAGAAATCATTACCTCAAAAAATCCTTCCTATATATCCTCTATCTTTCCTATGCATTCTGTATCTATTATTGGATGGATCACAGGTGAGAAGGTGGAAGAAAAAACTACAAAGTATCTAAAAAATATACAACAGCTTCATGATTTTGGGGGCAGAGAAGAGTTATTAAACAAGATTTACCATTAATCAAAATTAAAGATGATAAATTACAGTTTAAAATTTATAATTTCTGCTAATCAAAAATGTGAAATGGTAAGGCATAGGCTTGAAGAAAAAAGCCATTACAAATTATAAAATTACTAAAACTATAATAATTATAATGGACAAAATCTTGTGTAGACACTTTACCAAAGTGGCTGAGTGGCCAAAGAACATAGGAAAAAGTGTTCCATATCATTTATCAGGAAAATACAAGCTAAAAAAAAAAATTAATATTGTACATGCACCAAAAGGGATATAGTTAAAACGGTTTAAAGATTTACAGTGTCAAATGGTGGCCAGGATATAGATCACTTCTCCAGTACTGCTGGTCTGAGTGTAAAATGATAGAACCACTGTATAAACATCTGACATTAATAATTCACATATGACACAAGATTTCACTCATAGGTTTATAGGTAAGAGATTGCTATGTCTTCTAAAACCAAAAACCTTTTCACAAGGCCAGTCATAGTGGTCAACTCCTGCAATCCCAACACTTGGGGAGCTGAGGCAGTAGCAACACTGTGAGTTCAAAGCCAGCCTGGCTTATACAGTAGGACTCTGTCTCAATCAAGCTAGCAAATCATTGAGTAAAATATGTTCTGTGCTCTTTCTTTATCAAACACAGCACCTAATGACATGAAGTCTGGCATGGAAATTAAAATTCTCAGAATCCCTGGAGTTCCACACTGAATCTTGATGATGTGAGAAGACAGAGAACAACCCTGTGTCTTCTCCTTCTCCCACCTGTGAGGTGCACTGCAGGATCTCCAGAGTACAGGTGTGGATGCTCCATACAGCTCCATTCTCACCGTCAGTCACTCTGGGGCTTATGAGTTATTATGGTTTAAATATGAAATGCCTCCTAGAGACACAGGTAATGAGGGCTTTTAGAGGGGCCTGAGAGTGATAACTGGAGTCTGAAGGCACTGACTTCATTGAGTTCAGAACTGGGCTTACTGGAAGATTGGGCCCCACTGGAGGCAGTCAGTCTCTGGGGTCTTTATGCTTTATGGTGCTCTTTCTCTTTCTCTCTCTCTCTCTCTCTCTTTTTTCCTCCCCACCCCACCTCTGATCACTCATAATCATAAGATAAGCAACTTTCCTCCACCATGCCATGATGTTTCTGCCCTGCAGGCAGCAACCACGGAATGAACCTCTATGGCTATGAGCCCAGCTCAAATCTTTCCTCCTTGAAGCTGTATGTGCCAGGTGTTTTGTTCCAGCAACAGAAAAACTGACTGGTACAGGGGTGTACTCTTCTGTGGCATGGACTGTATGCACACAAAGCCTAGACGTGGCTCATAGCCACTTGAGCAGAGAATTCTGGAGCTCCAAGTGCTCGGAGGCAAAAAGGTGAGTGTGGGCTTAGGCTGAGAGTGCCTCCTTGTAACCTACAGACCTCTTACCTCACGTGGCAGGACACAGCTGCAGAGCAGAGTGGATACCAAAGCAAGCACTGTGAACAGGGGCCTCATTTTTCTAGAACTAAGATGATATAACTGGGAGGATACGCCCTCTGGCTTCCAACAGGAAACGCAGACAAACTCTAGTACTGCTGACTAGAATGAGCAAAGCTTAGGACCAGAGTATGCTGACAGATGTAACAAAAACAAAGTAGAATCTATAAATCTCCACTAAAAGGCTATTTACCACTTAACAATGAAACCATCTGGCCTTTTGTGTTATTTGTTTAAATTTAATTTATCTCCTTATTTGATACATGAAAACATAAAAATTGTACATATTTGTGGGGTACCATGTGATGTTTCAGTACATGAAAACATTGTGCAGTGTCTGAATCAGAGCAAACCTTTCTGTCTCCTTCAACATTTACTTCTTTTATAATAAAACCATTCAGATTGCTTTGTTCTAATTTTTGAAATACACAGTGTGTTATCAGACTATAGTCACCCTACTGTGTGCTTTCCTATGAAGCACTGCATAAAACTAAAAGTGATTTATTAATCTTACTGCTGCTCTTCAAATCAAATAGTAGCTAGCAGTGGATCTGAAATTTGTTTCTGTGAGCTTTGACTTAATAAAAGGGAATTTCCTACCCTCTCTTCTTTGTCTGGTTTTCTGTTTCTTATGATCAAGCAAGTTGTATTTAGATATTCGTATTTGAAGATTCATAGAATGTCTTTGAACTCAAATGGTGCTCTTATTACAACCATCAAAAACAAAGAATTTTACATTATTTTTTGATGAATTCTCATTAGTAATGAGGCACTAAACACACGAATGAATACAATATAGAGGGAATATTAATAGGGCTATTTTTAGCTGCCACCTACGTTCAGCATCAAGACAACATCAGGAGCAGGAGCGAAATAATGGTTCTTCTAGTTTAATAAACCATAATGTTCCTGAGAAATTCTTCTCTTTCCTCCCCAAATTGGGGAATCTAATTATAAAAAGTGATTGCTGTGGCAACAGCTAAGCTAGAAGTGGGAAAGGAGAGCAGGGTGGAAGAGGGGAGGGAAGAGGAGAGAGGAAAAGGGGTGAAGAGAGTGCACAGGAGGCAGGGGAAACTAGGTTATTAAACCAAGACAATAAATGTAAAAGAAGAAAAGATTGTTCCACCCTCAGAGTGGAATGTCAGACCTGGTAACTAAAAGAGAAAAGAAACTCAAAAAAAATGCTTAAGACTTAGATCAGCTAATATCTGAATATTACACTAGCACCAAACTTGGTAAATACAGGTAAAGAGGCCAAAAATCACAATCAAACCTTTCATAGGATAGGATGGGGAAAGAGAACATTTTCCAAATTGTATAATAAACCCTAAAAATAACTCTCAGAAGGATTTAAAGTATTATATGGAATCAGAAGACACAAGATTATCTTCAGGATGCAACTTAAACATTTTATATATTGTCATATTAACACGTATATGTCAATTATGACAGAACCTAGTTGACAAGAAGGCCCACTTGAAAAGAATTGCAAATAGCTTTCAACACATGACTTACTAAACTTTAAAAATAAGATACATGTCAAAACCTACAGAAGATATGAATCTTTGCCTATTAGATTTGCAAAGATCAGCCGGGCGTGGTGGCGCAAGCCGGGCGTGGTGGCGCACGCCTGTAATCCCAGCACTCGGGAGGCTGAGGCAGGAGGATTGGTATGAGTTCGAGACCAGCCTGAGCTACAAAGTGAGCTTAAGGCCAGCCTGAACTGCATAGTGAGACCCTGTCTCAAAAAGACAAAAAAAAAAAAAAAAAAAAAAAAAAAAAAAAAAAAAAAAAAAAAAAAAAAAAA
>PVKA01006649.1:0-16063 GCA_004027165.1 Ctenomys sociabilis | reverse complement strand
GGCCAAGGCTGCCTTCGCTTTCCCCTTGCCTTAGTGAAGTCTTTATGCTGAACCTCAATAATACACAGATGCAGAAGGAACCACATTATTTCCCTCTGTAAACTCTCGTCCACTCCAGTTCCTTACAACACTGGGCAAACTAATAATAGATAGCCCTAAAAGCGGAAGAATACATCCTTCAAAGATTTAAAATTCTAAAAATTCCATAGGAATCAACACTATACAGCTTAGACAAAAAAAAAATATGGACAAAATTTGGTAATAAAACCATTGTTTGCAGGCTTTACTGTACCACGTGTACACATTGTGTGTGTGTGTGTGTGTGTGTGTGTGTGTGTGTGTGTCTGCACGAGTGTGCATGTGGTGTGCAGGGATTGAACCCACAGCCCCGTGTGCAGTGGCACATGCTCCTATGGTGGTGTGCTCCGCCCCTGCCACCATTACTGCAAACAATAAATGGACATGGGAGGAAGGAGGGGACAGACCCACAGTCATGACAGTTTAAAGAAAGGACATCTTTCTTCAATGACCAAGTGGACCTGGGAGCTTGAAACCATTGCAGAGCCCACTTGGCACACATCCTGGTTAGCCTGCAGGACCACTGGGCTGTTCTGAAGCCACTCTGGTTTCCAACACTGATGTCTGCTCACTGAGCCCTCATTGGGGTTCCCAGTTTTGCTGAATCCACCCCTTGGTTTTCCTGGACTTTTCAGAGCTGTATTTTTTTTTCCTGGTTTTCATTCTACTGGTCTGACCATACTATTTCCCATGCCCTTGTTTTGGCCTAATAC
This sequence comes from Ctenomys sociabilis, assembly GCA_004027165.1. NCBI lineage: Eukaryota > Metazoa > Chordata > Mammalia > Rodentia > Ctenomyidae > Ctenomys > Ctenomys sociabilis. The sequence goes on along the minus strand of PVKA01006649.1, from coordinate 15,272 downwards.
CTTTCTATTATTTTTAACCTACAGTACCTTTTCTTTTTTTTTTTTTACACTTTATTTATTTATTTATTTTTGTTTTTATATTAATTTTATTGAGAAAGAAGTAGCAATGAGACAGTTTCAAAACAGGTGAGTAGGACAGTTACAATAATTGCAGTACCTTTTCTACTTGATTTTGTCTAGCCACATAATTTCAAATACCACCTAAACACCACTGACTCTTTTAAGTTTATTCCTAGCCTTCACCTTTCTCGGAAGATCCAGACACTCAGAGCTTTTTATTTACCATTTCCATGTTGCTATCTAGAAGGCACCAGAATATTCATTGTTCCTAAATTCAACTCACTCCTCATTCCCAACTCATACCTTTCTCATTTCCATTCTTCCCATCTCTACAAGTGACCTATCCATCTACCTAACTGCTCAAACCTAAAACCTAAGAATGTCTTCTTAGAGCCACAGCCTCGCTGACCTTGTTTATTTATTCATTCTATTTCTAAACAATAGCTTGTATCTGCCCCTTTCTCTCCTTGCCCATGGCTGCAGCTGAGTTCCTTTCCTTCGGAACTGGGTATTGAACTCAGGCCCTTGCACTTGCCAGGGAAGCACTTATTCCACTGAGCCATCTCCCCAGGCCCCCCTGAGTTTCAGTCATCATCCTTTGTATTCTCCTGTGTCTTTCCCGTGTGTCCATTCTCGCCTCATCCCTCTACCCTGGTCTCATTTTCTAGCCAAAAGTCTGTCCCCTCTACCATATTAGTAGAATCATAATTTAGTTTAAGACAAAATTGCTTAGAATTTGCATTTCTGATACTTGCATACAACTGTGGATGTCTTATAAGTGAGACAGATTATCTTTGTTAATGTTTGCTTTAGCTTTACAAGTTTTACTTTTCTGCTTCCCCTTATTTTCTTTCCCCGTATGGAAGATGAACTAAGACAACCAAGACCTGCGTTGGAACTTAATACTTCATCAGTGAGGCTTATTCTCGGTCAAACGATAATGTTTGAAAATTAGCAGACTATTTTCTCAGTCTCTTTGCAATGTAGCAGTTGCTAACATAACCTTGTTTTAAGTTTACTCTACCTGGTCAACATTGTCTTCATTGCTTCTTCAATCTAAACAATCAGAAAAACAATGAATTAATCCCTGATTTGTAGCAGTTGCTGGTGTGTGTGTTTTAAATACTCACAGAACAGCTAATTTCAAACAGTCTGTATGAGGTAGCTGAATATTCAGTCACACTTCTGGAGGACTTCCATAAGGCACATATACAGCTGATTCGAATACATAATAACGTCAGAGGCTTAGTAAAATATAATGAAAGGATTAGGAAATGGAGAGTTACAAAATTCCTAAACACTGGAGCTAGTGAGATAGCTCAGCAGACTAAAGCACCTGCTTAAGCAAGCTTAGGCAAGCACACGTACTGCTGTTCTATCCAGAGCAGGTTGAGCTGTCCAGAGTCCCAGCATAGTGGCACATGCCTGTAATCCCAGTGCTGGGGAGGCTGCAAACAGGAGGATCACTATGAGTCTAAGCTGTGTAGTAAGAACCTGTAACAACCAAATACATTAAAAAAATAAATAAATAAATAAACCTAAATACTAAAATATCCTGAATATTAAAAAGTTCTCATGAAATCTAAAGATGACTAAATGAAAGTAAGAAGGGGCTTATATTAGACAAGATGAAAGGAGAAGGGGAAGAAAGTCATGGGAGGAGAATAAGGGGGAAAGAGTGTTTAATTATATCATTAAGAAAAAGCTCCTGGGTGGCCCAGAACAACCCTGGTTACTGATTGTGGCCTGAGAGCAGACAAATCACCAAAACACCGATTCTTTGTGACACACCTGTGGTTCTGCTTATTTAAATATCTTTCTAGAAATTTTCATGGATAGAATACAAAAGCAGATGTGCACACAGGCACAGAGTCTTTAAATATGGCTCCTGCCAGCTCCTGAGCCCCTGCGACAGCATCCTCCCGGGGTCTGTGGCCTGCTAGGAGGTTCTCGCTTTGTGGCTTTGCCATGTTTGCCTTCCCCCTTGCTCAGCTCTCACCCAGCTCTGCACAAGCCTGTGTTCTCATCGGGGCATCAGGAAGGGAGCAGAGCTTTCCCTGGCCGCTCCAACCATGCAGCTTTGCTTATTCTAGCTCCATCTTCTTATTGTGCTTTATTCTCTTCATAGAATCCTAGCGTTATCAGTTCTCAACAGGCATTTATAAGTCTATGGTATTCATGTCCTTGAAAATATGGTTCATCCATATGTCACACACACAGTACCAAACTATATCCAGGTACTTCAACTCCTTAACTTCCAGAAAAATTGAGTAGATACACTTTTCCCATTACAACTAGAGATCTTAGGCATAATGCATAAAACAAACGTAAGGATTCTGCTAGGAAAAAAGAAAGCAGAGGAGCTGAGACAGTTGTGATTTGTCCCTTCCATCTCACCTTTTGCTCTGCATATTATGTCCCAGAACAGGTGGTGGGAAAGCCAGAAAGCTAAAAGTGCCAGAAGGTATGATTTTTCTTTTCTTTAAAAAAAAAAAAAAAAAAAAAAAAAAGGAGTGGAGAAAATGTAAGACCATAGAGAACAGCCCACAAGCTGGAAAACTTTCTGAAAGAAACCAGTTGAATGCTATTGAGGTGGACTAAGAGCTTGCTTAGGTAAATGCGGGGGCCAGGGTTTGATCCCTGGCATCATATGCCACACCAGCCCTGTCCTGGGTGTACTGAGCCAGCAATGGAGTCTGGGCGTGGTGGCACAGGCCTATAATTCCAGCACTAGGAAAGCACAAATCAGGAGGATCACTATGAGTCCAAGCTGCATACTAAGACCCTGCACATACACACACAAAATAAATAAATAAATACATGCTACCAGACATCGTAGGCAAAGTGACCACCACCTCACCATGCCTATGAAGATAGTGTTATTACAGCTTGTGTCTAGCTTTGTGTCCCCCAAAAACCTCATGCAAATTTAGATGGAGCTTTTTCAGAGGTGGCTGAATCTAGAGTGTGGGGCTGATTCGGAGTACAATGCTGTGATTAAGGATGGGTGATGGGGCTGGATCAATCCACTGATTGAGTTGGCACTGCCCTGATCCTGGTAGACTCGATGCAGCATGAGGGCCAGAGAGGGGCTTGTCCTCCTCCCTTGTTCTTTTGCTGCCTTGTGGGTGCCATGAACTGTTCGCCTCTGTGATGCCAGTCAGTCAAGCCACCCCACCTTGGAGCCAACCGATTATGGACTGACACCTCCACAGACCGTAGCTAAATAAACCTTTTCCTCTTTCACTTTAGGTGTCAGGTATTGTGAGGTATATTGCCTCAGTAGCAAGAAAAGTAGCTAAGACAGGGAGGGAGATGTGAGCAACCTAATTATAGCTTCATCCTTCCAGGCCTGCCCTCCCTGTAGATAAACCTGTTCATCTACTCAATAATCTTATTGTCTCTACTTCCTTAAAGCCTCTTCAGAACTTGTAGAACTTATTCTTTTTTTGCTGTGTGGGGTATGACACTCCATGGGGGAACTTATGCTGTGGCTCTCTCAGGAGTGTGTAAAAAGGGGCTTACTAAAGAGTTGCTGTGGGTGGGAAGAGAAAGTAAGGACACAGGGACATAGATTTATACATACTGTGTCCATCTGTGTAAAGGATGGTTTTGAGAAATACATCGGTTCAAAGGGATCTTGTATGTATACCGTCTCCAAAGCTCCCGGACATAATCTCCCCATTTCATCTAAGCATCGACAGTGCTTGAGAAAGCCTTGTCTGGCTGTCCCACGGAGCTCAAGCTCAGAAGGTGAGAGGAGCAGAGTGCACCTGGACAGAAGGAGAGAGATGGGGAGGCATTTCATGCTGAAGTCCAGCCTGTGGCAGAGCTAGAGCAGGGGGAACAAGAATTCATGGAGCGCAGCATGCTGACTTCACGCATTTCCTGGGTGTCCCTGCATTCACTGCTTACAGCTGTCCTGTGAAGTCTATAACAGGGTGCTCAGACAAGTCACAAGTTGATCTAGGGAGCTTTCCTTGGTGTAATGTCATTGGAAAAGCTAGACTGCCCAGACAAAGGAGGAGATGACCAGAGAGAAAGCCTACCGCTATGTAAGACCCGTGACAAATATGTGTTTAAAGTGCCTGATATGGCTGTCAGCCTTTAAAAATTCTGAACAAAGGACAAAGACTTTCAATTGCCTACTTTCCTTGAAGAACATTCGGTGACACTGGTGCTGTTCTCTCACAGCCAAGGCGCTGCTGCCCCCTACAGGTAGCAGTTAGGCTCGCCTTTTAATTTTTGCAAATGGATTGCTTCATTTTGCGCACTACGGCCTGTACAAGTACAGTAATGCATTTCTGCACTAATTGCATTCAGCCCAGAGAGTTTGACACGCTAGCGTGGGTCTCATCAGAGAGAGAAAGAGAGAGAGAGAGAGAGAGAGAGAGAGAGAGAGAGAGAGAGAGAGAGAGAGAGAGAGAGAGAGAGAGAGAGAGGACTGCAGAGTCTTAGATTTGTGATTCTCCATGTGATTTCCGTCCACCACATGTCGAGAACTGCGCTCACAAACACTTCTCTAGCAATTAGTCCCATACTCTGTGCCTACGTTAATGTCTCTTGCAGGGTTTCCTCGTGCTATAAATGCTAAGTGTCGTACAAATGAGTGGTGTGATAATAATTGCTTAGGGACTCAGAGGGGGCCACGATTATTTCTGCACTCATGAAGACAAAGAATTGAAAAAGCGGATTTGAAATTTTATGAGAGAAGTATTCTAGAGGCGAGGCTAATGGGGAGAGAAAGCATGGATCTAAGAAAATGCAAAATACATGCGGAGAGTGGAATGGGGGCCATGTGTCTGAAGCTGTGACTCCTTCGTCCAAGTAGCTGACTCCAGCCCTGACCCACAGAAGTGTTAGAGCTGGAAAGGGCTTTAGGGATCATCTGTATTTGGAACTTCTCTTCTTAGAGGGCCACAGTCTATTCAGGTGTTTAAATGTGTCCCTTAACTTCACCCAGAAGGCCGGGAAGGAAGAGACTGGACCACTGAGGGCAGCCCCTGGCCTCCGTGCTTCAGTGTGGGTCATCAGCAGGGTAGGCAAGGAGGAAAACTCCCTCTGAGTGCTGGACAGCTTTTTCTTACCCTTAAGCGATGGTTGCCCGTTTCCTGTCGCTTCTACATGGTGTCCTCACCCTACAATCGAGTCTGAAAGGCGAGCAAAAGATAAGGCCAAGCTTTCCCAAAAATAAGACCTAGCTGGAAAATATTCAGCTTTGAAAACTCATGATCCGAAACGCCCGCCCCAGCAGCCGATCCTTGCCTTGCCTGCCGGGAGAGAGGCCACCAACCAGGAGAAGAGGGGCCTCTGGTTTTCAAGGCTGATTATCTTCTGGATGGTCTTAACCTTTGGAGAAAGAGGGGAAGAGCTGGTACCTCACACCCCTTGTCTCCATTAGAGGATCACGTTCGGCCTCCTCAGAGGTGACCTTCTGAACCCTACACGCAGCAAGGAGGAAGAAGCCGCAAGAGCTATTCCCAGCCCCTCCGTGGTCGCGGGGCCTCGCTTTTACCATCCTCAGTGGGTTCGGAGAGCATTGGCACCTGCTTTTAGGTTCCCGGCAAAGCAGGCTCTGAGGCAAGGGCTTGGGCTTGGGAAGCGACCCCAGGAAAGACAGGTGAGACTGCACTGAGGGAGGCAAGCAAGGCAGGAGCGCCATGTCTGCACGCGCGGCCACCCGCAGCCACGAGCTCACTGCCACGTCCTGCCCACCCTAACCCCATCGGTCAGGCCCTCGGGAGAGCAAGTCCTCCCGCAGCAAGAGCCAGGGCTGGGAGGGGACTGCTTGAGATTTTATGAGAACTCCAGGTGCACCGGGACCTCGACGGCATTTGATATTGGGGTGGTATTTATCATAGTAGTGCCTGGAACACAGTGAGCACGCGGCAGGCGACAGCACTTCCTGAATGTCATAGCATGCACCACTGAGATGGGGAAAAACAAGACTTTGGACCAGAGAGACAGCTCAGCCGCATAAGCGGCTGTAACAGTGAGGTCAAGGTGCCGGAGCCTGGATCGCATCTTCCAGCCTGGCCGTCTCCACACTCCCTACTCCTCTCTTTCTTTCTGTGTGACATCAGCTAACCACCTCAGCCTGAGCGCCTTCTTTCTTCCCCATCTCCCTGACACTCCTTTGAAGGCAAGCATTTCCCATTTCCCGCCTTAACTAACTGGCTACCCTTCCGGCTGGCCTTCTTGCCATTGTCCGATTTTTGGCCCAACCCACAGATTTTACCCAAGCTACTCATTCGGTGCTAAGAAATTGTTTTTCTAAAACTCAGCTCTGGCTAGGCCTGGTGATGTACACTTGTAATCCCAGCTCCCACTCAGGAGCTGAGGCAGGAGGATTTCTATCAGTGTGAGACCAGCCTGGGCTGCAAAGTGAGTTCAAGCCCAGCCTGAACTGCATAGTGAAACCCTACCTCAAAAAAAAACTAAAACTAAAAATATATATACATATATATGATATTTATTAAAAATATAATTAAATTATATTTTAAATTACTGATAGTTACTAGTTGGTTTGTTTTTCCTTTTTGAGACAGAGTCTTCTACGTATCACGGTGATTTTTCTGCTTCAGCCTCCTGAGCACTGGGACAGCAGGCATGTGCCATTATTAGACTGAGGCATACCCCAACATTAGATTCTTAATTGTCCCAAATGTTTGATTTCATTATAATCTAAATCTTTTAAGGATTGTCTGTTGTTAATAAGAGTACCCAACTAAAATAAAATCAGTTCTTCACCTAAAATCTGACTGGGATTATATTCCACTTAAAACTCCACAGCACTGTTTATATGAAAGAATCCTTAATGAACATCTGTAATCCCAACATTCTGGTAGACTGCGGCAGAAATATTGCAAGTTCAAGTCCAGCCTAAGTAATTTAGTGAAAGCATGTCTTAAAAAGTAAAAATGAGAAGCAAGGTGTGGTAGTGCACACTGGTAATCCCAGCACTTGGGAGCCTGAAGCAAGAGGATCTCTGCCAGCCTAGGCTACAAAGTGAGTTCAAGACTAGCCTGAACTGCATTAACCCTGTCTCAGAAAGACAAAAATAAATAAATAAATAAAATACCCCAACTCTGATTATGTCACACTCTATTTAAAATTGTTCAATGACCAACCACCTCTTTCTGGGTGAAGCTAAAATTCTTTAGTTAGAACACATGATTCTTTGTGCCTGAATTCTGCTGACTGATCCAATGTCATCTCTGTACCTCACCCTCAATCCTAAATCCCAATAAGGGTTATGGCCTAACCAGTGTCACATCTTCTTCTCATAATTCAGTGCTAGCATCCAGCCAGACCCCAGCTTTCTTCATAGAATATTTCTAGTTTTTATTCATGAAAGAGTTTTCTCCAAACAAACTACTCCTGGTTCTCCCTTTGCCTGTTGTCCTGGATCAGTAATCAGATAGTATCTCCATGTATGTCTTAAACCTTACCACTTGCATTATAAATGTCTATTTACTTTCTGTCTTTCTAATTACATCATTATTATTCATAATCAGACACTGAGCATTTGCATTCTTAACGAGTCTGTATGGTGGTTCTTACACATGATGAAGTCTAAGAATCATGTCATTACACGACAAGCTTCCAAAGAAAAAACTTTTTATTGTAATCCTAGTGCCTGACACAGCTCCTGGCAGGTACTTGGTATTCAATGCTGGGAACCATGAAGCTGGAAAACTAGCCAAATGTGTGAATGTGAGACTAGGCCTCAGTGCCTAAAGCAGATAAGCCACCTCAGACCTAGCTAAGCATCCTCACTGGTAGGTCAACTGTCAGTCACTAGGCAACCTTGTGTCGCATGTTACTAACTTTGCAAAGGTATAAATAAGCTTCCATACTGTTGCTGGGGGGTCATCTCATCAACCAGGCAGACGAGCCACCTCTTAACCCAGCTCTTGTCTTCTTGTCTATCTTTTCCTCATTCCTGCCTCAGTATCTCCCCTAGTACAAGGGATCACACTGAGAGATCAGAAGACCCCTACAATTCTATAAGTAATGCTTGAGTTCATAAACAAAATCATTTAGGTTTGGATATTTTCATTCTTTTACAGAGATTTTATCAGGTTACCACCTGAGGTAATGAGACTCATTAAAAGATTATTCCCTGCTTAGATGACGTTATAAAGTGGAAATGGCACTGGTAATCTGCCAGTTCTTCAGATAAGTGGCTATTAAATTTGACTAGTTGTTCCACCATTTCACTGTTGATTGCCTTAAAGCTTTTTCCATTAAAATGATTCAGTCTTACCAGTTTACAAGAGGAAGTCTACAAGAGTAGTTCTTTAACTCGGGTGCATCAGAATAACCTGAAAAGCTTGCTAAAAATGATTTGTTCTCAACCCTAATCCCAAAGATTTCAACTCATTATATGAGAGGGGAGAGGGAAGTCACCTTTTTTAAATTTTTGTTTCATTCTATTCATTGTTTCGTGGTGTTGGGGACTGATCCAGGGCCCTTTCTTATATTCGGCAAGCATCCTACCCCTAAGTGACAAGTATCCTCAGAATAAAGCACTGTGTGTTTAAAAAATTATTGAAGAAAAACTTCTCCCTGCCATATGTAGCTCTACATATCAAGCAGAATATAGAAAACAGGGTGGCATCTCTACAAATGGATTGCCCCTTATTTTATTCCTCCTACACAAGGACTGCAAGGGTGTTCTCAGGGCCTTACCTCCACACCTCAGCCAACAGATCTTGAAGATCAGCAGTGCTAAAGTATTTTACCTTGATCAGATTGATAGCAGTAACGTAGTATGTTTAAAGAAAATCTGTTGTCTAATCGCATGTTTCCTGGACATCTAGAAGTAGGTTGCATACTCAACGGTTCCAGCCACGGAAGTGAAGGAGTGCTCACCTGTTCCGCCCATGTGACTGCCTTGTGGTGGGGTCCCTTAACAGATGACCCAATCACACATGACTCCAAACTGAGCATTTCTTATTTTACACAACAACTCCAACAGGTTCTGTGGCCATAACCCAGGAGGCCACAAGGTGAGGACAAGAATGTCCCCTCCTCCTACCTCATATAAGCTAGCCAGAGGGTGCCATGGCAGCTTCCAGCCAGAGCCATTTTTCAGAATAGAAAGTTCCATCATTTTACCCAAGGATCATAACCTGAGATTGTGTGTTCCTGTTTAGTTGCTTCCCCTATAGACTTGTACACATACCCTAGGAAACATCCAGGGAAGAGCCAGCACCTTGCCTCCCCAGATGGCTGGAGTGCAGTTGTGTTCTCTAGACCAAGGGTGAGAAGAGATTCACCCCACTGAACTTAGGTTAAGATGATAGGGTTTCTAAGGTGTAAAATTTGCTATTAAGGTGGGACTAGAATGATAGGAACTGGGGTAAAACATTCACCCTTGGTGAGCTCTGTATTAAGGATAAACTGAAATGTCTAAGACAAGCCTGTGAAAAATCCATATCATGGCCCAATGGAGTCAGACTACCTGTAGGAGTGTTTGTCTCATATTTGATTAGAATAAAATAATTAGAGCAATTCTATTTTACAGAGGACTAAAGGATTTATATCCATGAAGAAAGCAAATGACAATATCTGTGAATTTTTCTAATTTACCTATGAATAAAATTTTGTTCATGTATTTTTTAAGTTTAAATGCCAAACATTGTAGAGCTTTATAGAAATGCATTTTTTTTATTTTATAATAAAGTCAGTGGTATAAATAATGTATTATCTATGCAATATTCTCTTATAGTCAGTTTTGCTTTCATGTAACTATCTGGTACGATCCAAGAACCCTCATTTTAGATCATGCTTTAGAAAAATGACCATATTAGCTGTAGTTAATATGACCTCGTTTATTTTATATATTTTCTTTTCAAATTTTTATAAACTATTAATTTTATCATTAATTTTATTTTATTATTTTGTTTAACCTATATAACATCTGATAATTTATTCAGCGAAATACCCTGCATTAATCTTTTTTCAATTTTCAAAAGAATTCATGTGTCCTGAATCATATCCCACTGAGTTTAATAGAAACGGAAAAGGAAAAGATGAGTGGCTACGACTGAAGTGCTATCTTTAGAAACTGTCTTAATAATTGCTCCCTATAAGCAAATGTTTTCATATCCAGGGTCACAAAAAAAGAAAAGAAAAGAAAAAAAAAGTGTGTCCCGTAAAACTTGAAGAGAAAAATTGTCTTGCGGAATTTCCTCAATTAAACCACTAGATGGCAACACTTTTGTATATGAATCAACTGAACAATTGGCTCCTAAAACTAGCTCGATTATATTTTTAAAACCTATCAATTGCTTTCCTCAAGTCTTCCAAAGAAACACACACACACACACACACACACACACACACGCACACGCACAGGCACACAGGCCAGTGTCCCTCCTCGCTAAGGAGCCGACCAGAGGCTCCGCGCGGAAATGTGACCGCTGCGGGGACCTCGCGCTTCCAAGATCGCAGGCCTCCGAGGAGACCGATTCGCGCTCCCTTGGCAAACGCAAGGACCTGAGGGCAATCCCCGGTTCCGGAAAAAAGAAAAAAAAAAAAAAATCCAAACATTAAAAGCAAGGTCGTGAAGTTGTGGGTCACATTCCACCTCGAGAAAGCTTTTCGCGCCCCCCGGGAAAACTGCAGCCTCTGGCCCCCAGTGCTCTGTCAGCCCTGCGGTCGCCGCCACAGATGCTGGCCTAAATGTCTCCTGCCGCTGGGAGATGAGCGTGCAGCGGGTCGCTCGCCTTCCATCCTGCGAGCTGACACGACGAGGCCGGCGCGTTCCAATCTCCTGTCCCTCTTCACACTGATTATTTCCCTCTCCCAACAGAATGCCACCAAGTGCAAACACATATTTCCTGTTCTGACATTTGTCAATTAATTTTACCCAGGAAGGCTTCTGGCCGTACCAGTGGGTTGGACGCTGTCCAACCAAAACGTTGTGTTCGTCTTTAAGCGCCTGGCTCGTCCGGAGCGGAGACGGAGGGACGGACCGCCTTGTCCTGAGGACGGCGCGGTGCCTGCGAGGACATTTCCAGACCCTTCTCACTTCAAATGGAAATAAAATCTCAGCCTGCCGCCTTGCGGTGCGGGCCTCCCTGGGGCAGCCCCCTGCTCTTTCGCAGCGCACCCATAAGCTCTCTGCTTTTCTGCACTCCTTGGCTATTGGCACGTCCCTTTCGCCCCCTGTGAGCCTGACCTCGCACGGGCCTTGCCTCCCTCGCAGGGCGTGAATGCCCTATGATGCAGTGCAATGTTTTTGGTATTATTTTCTAGAAGGTGAAAATAAATTGTATTTTTAGCAGACAAAATTAAGTTGCATTGATACAGGTAAGAACGACTTATGTTACTATTAATTTTGTGCAAGTTATTCTCTGCCCATAACAGCCTCCTTAATAGAAAGACACACAATGATGCTATACAGTCAGGCAAGCTCCAGAAGATAAGTCAGTAATCTATTTTGCCCATTCCCAACTGGGGGATGATTTTCCTAATGGTGACATTTAAAACGCTGTGGTAGTTGCTTCTGGATGAACAGCATCAGAAAAGAGCCTCATCCATTGCTGCAGTGTCAAAACCCGCCACAAGGAGGCACTCCTTGCACCAGGTTTTTCCAACAAATGGTCAGGATAAATGTGTAAGTACTTTGATCGCTTAGTTTCAAAGCAATTAAGCAAACTGGATTTTCTTAGCTCTAGACATAATGCCACAGGAAATAAAATAACTGTTCCTAAACTGTCTTTGTTTTAGAACAAGTCAGATATATTGCTAACCCGATTTTCATATTTTTCAAGAGAAAATTTTTAAAGCTGTTTTCCACTTAATGAAAGCAAACTAAACCATACCTAGCTATCCAAACCAATTGGATAGCTAAGCAAAAATTAGACATTTTCTTTTCTCCAGATGCCTGAGGGAATTTACCTGAGAGATTTTCTAGAAACCCTCTTCCATGTGAGGTGAGTTGCTTTTTAATTCTGAGGAGCATGTTTGAAAAAGGCGTAGCAAAAAACTAAGCAGCGGTGATGAACAGGCAAAAAACAAAAATGTGCAGATGAGGTGTTATGAGACAACTAGGGACCCCAGAAATGAGGGGCCTCTGTGAGTTGAAGTTCTCAGAACGCACACAAAACCTGGGGACCAGAGATGAGTGTTGTCACTTTTTCTCCTCAGCTTCCACTCAAAAGTTCCAATGCTACGTGGTGGTGTGCTTATTAAAAGAAAGTAATGAATATTTGCTGACTAACTTGTCACTCAGACAAGTCAAGTGATAGGATCAGTAGAACAACCTCAATTTTCTGTCAACTGTTCTATAGTTCCAACGTGTGTGTGTGTGTGTGTGTACTATTTTACTTTCTTTAAATTAATGGGAAATGTAATTGTCATTAACAATAAATTTTAGAATTGAACTGGCAATAGACTCACAGGCTGCTTTGCTCGCAAACTTCGGATGATGGAAAGTGTATTTTACTGACTACAGTCCATATAAAAATGCAGACTAATGCTTCCACCACTACCACTGGCTATTGGTCTAGTGGAGACACGTGACCTAACCCGAGCCAATCAAGTACTTTTTCCCATGACTCCAATGGTGGAGATTGAATCAACGAACCAGACAATATTGCACCTTGGAGGACAAGGTTTGACAAAGGATAACAATAAAGACTATTTATGGGAACACGGAGATAGCAAAAGTAAGCACAGAGGCAAAGACAAGCCATAACACACTGAGAGATGAAAAGAACTGCTGCGCTTTAAAACTCCCTTTTCCATTTTATTTCTTCCTATGTTTCTGAGGTGGCAGTTTCACCTTTTGATGCTGATTTGTGTGGCATTTGTTGCTTTCAGCACGCAGTTGGGACCCCTGCCGCACCATCAGATACAGGAATTCTTCCTGGACAGAACGGAGCATCCGCGTTTCGTGACCTGCCAGCGTGCTGCGGTCTCCATGGCGATACTTTCAGTTGTTCCCCCAATGAGTCTGTCCTTATGAATCCAAAGGCTAAGTAAAACTTTAGCTAAAAGGAAAGGAAATAAAACCTCAGGGTCAAGTTCAGCCTTTCTTGGCCTTTTCTAAGGAATGCTGCCCACATTATATATTTCTATGAAAATTATCAAATTTCTGATGACTCTTAGATCTTCATTAAAGTCTATAAAGGTTGTGGCTTTCACCATAAAAAAGGTCATAGTTAAAAAATATTCCATTTTATTGTCTACTTACTGATCAGATAGTTTTAAAAACTTCCAGCGAGCTCAGTATCTCAACAGAAACAACCCATTCTAATAGACCTGTATTTCTCTTTGGTCCCCTGATCAATTCAATTACTCTTCCCCTCCCCTTCTCTGCTGTTTTATGTTAACTTTAGCTTACCAAAATGTTTAGCTTTTCTAAGATAGAGCACATTCCTAGTTTTTTTACTTTATATTCATTTGTTAGTACCACAGTATTTAGTTCAGTTCTATGTATCTTGTATATATTAAGCAAATAAAAATTCAGGTTAACTGCATTAAGATGCATATATAAGTATAAAAATAGCTTTAAATTTTTTCCTCAGGCTTTCACTGGAAAGCAGCTTTCCAACTAATTTTAGCAACCGTATAAACAGTTACATGACATGTAATTAAATTTCATTATTATTACTTTGCCTTTTTTTTTTTTTTTTTTTTTTTTTTTTTGAGACAGGGTCTCACTATGCACTTCAGGCTGGCCTTATTATTTTGCCATGAACAACCCTAAGAATGCTCTTAAGGGAAGGAGGGCCTTTATTGACTCTGAGGACACAGAAAGGATCTGATGGAGGGGGCGTATCCTCTGACCTGAGACAAAGGAAGGTTGAGGCTTTGCAGACTTTTGCTAGGGGCAGAGTTTGAGGGCAGGTTCAGTGACACACAGGAGCCAAGTGGAGACTCCCTTATGTTACAGGAAAGGTAAAAGGAGGCTGTATCCAGGACTGGGTGGAAAAGAAGGAGGAAGTGAGCATTGGGAAGACAAGCTGCTGTTGTGGGATTCAGAAATGTTGAATTAGGGTCATGATAATTTAGCTGTTTGTACCTGGGCTGGAACCTATCAACTACTACCATTTGAAGCTACACTGAGATGACAGAGGACTATGCAGCAGGCGCTGGCTCTTCATCCGGGCTTTTGGCATCGATGATGGACCTTAAAGGCAGATCTACCTTAAAGGCAGATGCATTTCACTTTTTATTTCCACCAACCAGTTAAAGAAAAATAATACTTTCAAAGTTTTATTCGTTTTAATGAGAAGAAAAGATAAAATAGTGATGAAACAGTTTCAAAACAGGTTAGTAGGAGGTTTATAATAATTAGCACACTGCATGTTGTTGTCTTCACAGTAGTTATTCAGAGGACATGATGCAGACATGATATCTCGTCTAAATGATATTAGTACAAATTTTATTCTCAGTGAACTAAGAAAAAGTAGCTGCATAACTATCCTATCTTGTGCATACATATATATTTTTTTCTTCCCCCTCTTTTTGTTTTCCACAACAAAACGGTCCTTTATTTACACTTTTATGAAGTTAGTAACGTATGACATTAGGTTGCCTAGCGACTGAAGGAAAAATAATATTAAAACTCAAATTTTTCTTCAAAATCAGTCCTAAACAGAAAAATTACACAAGAAATGAAATTTATGAACATATAGATACAATGAAAGAGATCGAATATCCACTTTTCATGAATTGGTAGAATCAATATTGTAAATACATCCAGTGGAATTTGACTTACAAAAATACTAGTGGAATTTTTCTGCAGAAATAGAAAACATAATCCTAAAATTTGTATAGAGCCAGAGACCACTCTTAGCTAAAGCAATCTAAAGCAAAAAAAAAAAAAAAAAAAAAAAAAAAAAAAAAAAAAAAAAAAAAAAAAAAAAAAAAAAAAAAAAGTGCTTCCTGACTTCAATGTATCTTAAAAAAACTACAATAAACAAAATAGTATTTGCTAGCACTGAATCAGATGCATCAGTCAATAGAGCCTTAGAGTTGGAGGGGGTGCCTATATGGTGAATTACTTTTTTTAAAAAAATGTATTTGGGGCTGGCGAGATAGCTCAGTGGTTTAAAGCACCTGCTTAGGCAAGATTAGGCAAAATGTAGGAATCGCGGTTCAATCCCCCAGCACCATATTTCAGCCAGCCCCACCCCCAGGGTGAGCTGAGCAGGCCACAAAAAGAAAAAAAAAAAAAAAAAAAAAAAAAA